>CM043700.1:57655619-57713119 GCA_023935145.1 Bretschneidera sinensis | reverse complement strand
ACTGGTTCTAATATGAGTCATTTTCCTACTATGCCACCCTATCCGGGTTCGTCTTTTGATCCACTTTTCTAGGAAGGTGAAGAGAGTGAAGGGAATGCAAATGATGATGAGATTTAGAGGAATACTTTTGGGTTCTATCTCTTATTTTGCCTTTTCCTTAGGTTATTTTTCGTTATTTTCTTTTTAGTGAATTTTCTACATTTCATGTGCTAACCTAACATACGGGGAATCTTAAGGGTACACCATAGTTGTTTTTTTTTTTTGTTGTCGTGTTCTATGTTGTAGATTGAAATTTCAGCTCGAAGAATGGCAAGTAATTCACCTGGTGGTACACATTTTTCAGCACCTGTGCACTCGTGCTTAGAAAGGGAGTTTTTCTTTCCTTTCTCTTTAACATTGAGGACAATGCAAAGCTGGGGGTGGAGACATACTTTCTTTAAAATTCTTTAAAATTGCTTGGTGTTACCTTTCCTTACCTTTTGTTTTAAGCATGCTTTGTGTTAGCTTTAGAGTTAATTCACATGTCAATGATATGAACTTAATTGAGATAGCATACAAAATTTAGAAGAAGTTAAATTTTATTTCAGTTTGAGATTAATTTAAGTGTCAATCTTGATTTGGTTTGAGACTCTAGTTTGTGGTAAGATTGTATGATTAGTCTAAACATTTAGAGAAGTTTTATGTGTGATTATTTTGTGAATATTTTTGCGGTCTCAACAAGCTCTAGAACTTACTTGATAACCAATTGAGGTGAATTCCTAGAATGCGCATTACTTAGGATATGATATAGGCCATTTTTGGACCGTTTGAGCCTTTTGAATTTACCATTGCTATATTTATCACTAGTCACCTATTTGAGCCATTTTCTTAAAAAAGAATTTGAGCCTTGTTTCTTTCAATAGGCCATTTACTCACCCCTATGAGCCTAAGAAAATATTTTATCCTTACCTTTCTCTTAAAAGAACTTAGCTATACATATTTTTTGAGAAGCACTTAACAGAAGTAAGGATGGAAATATGAGAAAATATCACTACCATAATCCAAGTACATTAAAGGAGATAAGTTAAGGGTTATGGAAAAGAAAAGAAAAATGAAAAAAAAAAGTGAATGGTCTTATACCAAATACAAAAGAAAAGAAAAGAGAAGTGAATTATGGCAAAGAAAGAAGAAAAGAAAAGAAAAGTGATGATTTGAGAAAAATGCTAAAAAAAAAGGTTAAAAAAAAAGTTGGGTGTTGAAGAAAAGTTATCTAATGCTTAAAAGTGGTTGTGTTTAAAGCTAAGAGATTGAGTTCTTTTACTTGTGAATCTTTCCCATTCTTTCTTAACCTTTACCTTAGCCTAACGTTACAAGCTTATTAAAGACCTATTGATCCAATGTAATGTGATTTTTCTACAATAGTGGAGAGAAGTTTGAAATGTAAGCATATGGAGCTTGTTTTTGTGATTGATATCCCGAAATTTATCATATTTTAGAGGCCAAGACTTGTATTCATGAACCTTATGCATAAAATCATCTGGATGTTCAGATTAATGGATTGTGGTAAGATGGATGTTAAGAGTCAATAACGATTTTAAGATTGATGTTTGGATTACTTTCGAACTTGGGTGAAATTTAATGAGTCTATGCGTTGTGTGTTATGTGCAATTTTTGAGACAAAAGTGAATTACTCTTGGTTTAACACTAACATTGCTTTACTTTATTTCAATTACCACCACGAATTTCATCTCTTATTTCCACTTGAATTGCTAGGGACTAGCAATAAGCTAGTTGGGGGTTGTGATAAGAGCCATAAAATGCATCTCAATGATGTTTAATTGTTAGCATTTTATGATTCTTCTCGGTCTTTATTGCACTTTTATGTGTTGATAACTCTTAAGCAATATTATTGGACCACTAACTTATTTCAGTGCATTTTTAGGTACTTTGAGCCCAAAGAGAAGATGAAGCGATTGATGTTTAAAAACACCAAGGTTCCATGCACAACGAAGCAGAGGAGTGGCTGCGGAGAGGCAAAGCATGAAGAAAAATCAAGCTCAGCCCAGCACCGCGGTGCCCCTCAGTCAGCACCGCGGTGCCCAAAAACTCCTATATGGTGCCCCTCAGCTAGCACAATGGTGCCCCTCAACCAGCACCGCGGTGCCCAGAAGCTCGCCCATCCAAGATTATGCCTAGCACCGCGGTGCTCCTCAAGCATCACTGCAGCACGCACACGGGATTACATCTCCGAGTTAGACTTTAATTAGGGTTTTAAACATTAGATTAAAACCTAAGAACACCCCTTGGACCCTTGTACTATAAATAGGACACTTAGGGCTTAAGAGAAGGCATCTGGGTTGTGGAGAAAAACCCAGAAATAAAGGCAGCAGCTCTCATCCACAAAAGTGTTTAGTTATGAACACCATGGCTAACTAACTTCTAAGCAAGGCGAAGGGATGAATCTCTAGGTGTAGTTGCTCCTATCTTCCCTTATTTGATTCAGTTGTAATAAGAATTTATTGTCATACATTGTCATGATTTACTTCTTTATCTAATTATAAGATCTTATCTATTCCAGTGATTGTATCTTTTACCTTGATATAAATTTAGTCATGCTTCTCTTATGTCAAGATTGTTTAAGTATAATTGAGTCCGGTAAATCTAGCTTTTAGGTTTGTCCATTACTAAAATATTGTCGACAAAGATATATTGTCGTTTCTTGATAAACCTATAGGATAGATCATATGTGCATAAATCGAAGAAGTATTTCATAACAATCATATTAGGGTTTATATATGTGCTCATTGAATACTTGTCGATTGCATGTTTGGGATGTGAGACTTGAAACCGAGATAAAAATAACTGAATCAAGTTAGGGATAGGACAACGAACCTAGAGAGGATTCCCGGATCCTTGTTGTCTCCCTATCATAGTTTACAATCTATTTTATAAGATTACTTCATTACCAAAAGTTCATATTTTCTCACTTAAATCTTTATCGTTTGTGTTATGCTTCACACCTTCTTTTGTAGTTAACTTGTTTCCCTGTGGAATCGACACCCCAAAGCCGTGCTACAACTACCGCGTTATTCTTTGGGCGTAATCAAGTAGTCATTCTAACTTGCTGCATTAACCCCTTCTAGTTCAGCCTCCTCTTGAGTTCCCTGAGCTTGGCCTTTATCAATGGGCTCTAGCTGGTCCGAACCCTCTTGTCTTCCTTGCTCTACTTGAGCTGAATTTTCCTTGATGCGATGCTCCACGAATTTTGGGCTGGTTTGCTCACTAACCCCTGCATGGTTAGTTTTCTCCAAATAGGGAAATAATAATTCATTAAAAATAACATCCCTACTTATTATGAATTTCATTCCTTTTGGTTCTAAGGACCACACCCTATACCCCTTAACCCCATCATCATACCCTAGAAATACACATTTTCTAGACCTCGGGTTAAGTTTATCATCCTTTTGATGTGCAAATAAAGCACACCCAAAAGTCCTAAGGTTGCTCAACTCAGGGGGTTTTCCACTCTACATCTCCATGGGAGTCTTGAGCTCTAAAGCTCTAGAGGGTGATCTATTTACCAAGTATACAGCAGTAGACACAGCTTCCCCCCAAAAATATTTTAGTAATCCGGATCCTATTAACATGCACCTAACCTTTTCCATAAGGGTTTTATTCATCCTCTCAGCAACTCCATTTTGCTGAGGTGTTTTTACAACCGTTCTATGTCTTAGAATGCCATTTAACTCACAGAATCTATCAAAATCCTTATTGCAAAATTCTAGGCCATTGTCGGTTCGTAAAGCCTTAACTACCCTACCCGTTTGAGTCTCCAGCAACTTTTTCCACACCACAAATTTATTCAAAGTGTCTGATTTATTTTTAAGCAAATAAACCCAAACCTTTCTTGAATAATCATCAATTAAAGACATAAAGTAAAAGTAACCTCCCTGTGTTGGTGTTCTTGCTGGTCCCCAAAGGTCTGAATGAATGTAGTCAAGAATGCCCTTAGACTTGTGCACTCCGGTGTTGAAGCTGACTCGGTGTTGCTTCCTAAGAACACAACACTCGTAGAAATCCAATTTCTCTACTTTGTCACCATCAAGTAGACCATTCTTTCTGAGAACTTGCAGGCCCTTTTCGCTCATATGTTCCAAGCAAGTGTGCCAAAGGGCTTCCTTATCCATATCAGCCATCAAGCTTACTGCTTGATCCTTGATTTCTGTCTCTCTGATCATCTCATAGATCCCATCTTTTATTGCTACTTTGATCACTATCAAAGATCCCTTGGTCACCTTGATCTTTCCTCCCTCTACTTTGTATGAATATCGCATGGATCCAGCTGCCCCAACGAGATCAAATTCCTCCCTTGGCAACCGAAGCCTCTTCATTCTTGGTATGGCTTCCTCCTTTCCCATCCCACATCTTCTTCTTGTAGTCTTTCTTGAAGTGACCCTCTTTATTGTAGTAGAAGCATCGCTTCCCTCCAAACTTCAATTTGGAATGCGATCTCCCATGGCTCTGCCCTCTTCCTCTTGATTTCTCACGGTAATTGCCATGAATGCTAGCCATTCTGAGTTGCTGGCCTTCCCTTAATGAACAACCTTTCACCACTTGATGCTTCCCTCATCTTGGCTTTGAAATCATGAGCCCTTATAGCATTAATTACGATTTCCTTGGTTAGTGTATCTCTTCTATATTCAATAGCATTAATCAAATTATCAAAACAATCAGGAACAAAATTTAACAAAATAACAGCCAATTGTTCATCCGGGAATATAATGCTACAGCTATTCAAATCTTGAACTAGCTTATTAAACATATCAAGATTATCTTGTAACTCTTTATTAGGATCCATTTTAAAAGCAAAGATTCTTTTAAAAAGATAAATCTTATTAGGGAGAGTCTTGGTAAGAAACAACTCATCTAGTTTCTTCCATATGACAGCTGGATCTTTCGAGTCCCCGCACTCCCTTGTGACACTATCCGATATGTGCAAGAAAATGGTGTTGTATGTCATCTTCTTCATCTCAATCCGCTGGTCTTCTGTGATACTTGCTGGAAAAGTGTCATCTTCTCCAATAGCTAAGTCCACCTTCTATTGCATAAGAACAGCCTTGATATTCTGCTTCCAAAGGGCAAAGTCTCATTTTCCATCAAACTTCTCAGCAATGAAGTTTGAACCCATCTTGCGAAGAAAATTCCATATTTATGCAGCACTCACAATTGCTTTTCAACTTCTTCTAAACCTCAAGAACACGATTGAAGATTAATCTTAATACCATTCTTGAATCACCCTTAAGAACACGATCAGATCTTGATCTTTACTCCGTTCTTGAATCACCCAAGAAGTTGATCTTTGGTTCTTAGAGTCTTGACTCCGATACCTTCTATTCTTGGACCACAACTCTGATACCACTGTTGGGAAATCACTTTGGAGATGCCCAGGTGGTGATCTTCCAAACACCCAAGTCTAGAATGACTTGTAAAGGTGAATCGAAAACAGAAACAAAAATCAAAGAAAGGAAATGACACAGCAATTGTTATTGAGGTTCGGCAATAGCCTACATCCAAGTGAGTTCCTCTGAACTCTCTGCACTAAATCAATGGTTCTTTACAAATACAGCAACTCTCTCCAAGAAACTCAAGTTCTTGAAGAACAAAAGAATAGGAAGTAAAAAAAAAATGATAAGAACTAACCTTGGAATTTTCCTAAGAAAATTCCCCTTATAAGCCCTTGAATCCCCTTTCAATTCTACTATCTCTTTCGAAACAACCAGCCTTTACAATGAGTCTCTCTTGTTTTGTGTCTTTGCACTCTTCAATTGATCTCACTTTCAATCACAAGTTATTCCTCACACTTATGGAGATTGAAGCTAGGTGACCCTTTATATATTGCACCAACTTCTTAACCCATCTTGAGGATCAATATCTACCCTTGGATCTTGAGGACCAATCAACCGTAGCCCTCAATCAATTCTAAGTGATCCTGCACATTTTTTTCATGCCTTATGCACCATTTGAAATGCTGAAACATAAGCATCAGGTGTGCCTCATGCTGAGGCTTGGAACAGGGCGTATTCAGGCTTGGAGCTTCATGCTGAGGCTTGGATTGTGCTGGGCCGCGGCGCAGACCAGGGCACCCTTTCATCATTTCTAGGTGTCGTGGCGTGGGGTAGGCTGAGCCGCGGCGCACACCTCCTTCAGGTCTTCTCCATTGCTGGTGGCCGCGGCGCACAGCTTGACCTGATGATGAATTTTAACTCCCGTTTAATCCTTAGACAAATACCAACAAGGTCAGTTTGGTTTTTGGCAGTGGAGAAGCCTTGGGACTTTGTTTTTAGATTTAGAGTAGATCTGATTGTGGACTGACTGTAAGCTCGTTGATCATTATGCCTCATGAGTGAGCGCTTTGTTGGGGGTGGCAGATGAGCTTATTCCTCGAGCTTTTCAACTAGACTTGTTATGAGGTGAGTAAGTTCTGCAAGCTGCTCCAAGGTTATTAGATCGTTTGGATTTTTGAGTGCTTTGGGCGTCCTACCCTGGTGGGACTTGAATACCTAGGTTTTCTAGAGGCTGGCGATACGGGGAATGTTGATCCTGTTAAGACTGTCCATCAGAAAAATTATCAGGATTCTAGTCAGTGGTGGCCTTTTCTTGAATAACAAGGAGACTAGAGTCGGCTTGCTGGCTACAAGTAGCATATCTAGTAGTACTTTTGGTTGTGTTCTTAGGCGGCATCGTAACATATGATTTATTATTCTTCTGATATTGTAAAAAGAATTCCCATAGATGGCGCCATTCTATTGATGCCGAAAATCTGAAATTAATCGAATAGTCGGGAAGCGAAACATGTGCAAACAAAAACCAAGAAACCCTAACGAGTCGCTAAAGGGCCGGAGAGGTTGTACCTCTAGGAGGACTCTGTAATACCCGTATTCTTAAAGTAACGTAAAGAATTAATTCAATAGATATTCTATGGAATTAAAATAATATATATATATATATATATATATATAAGATTTATTATTGAATAAAATAATTCTTTTGAAAAAAAGGGAAGCATCCAGGTTGGACAAAAGAAAAAAATAAAAAGAGTGCTAACACCTGGATCCTGTTTGGTTTTCTTCTTTCTTCAATTCAAATTATTCTATTTCTTTAAAAACTTGGGGACTGAAAGAAATGTTGAATGAGTAAAATTTTGAAGAGATTTACGGGAGAATTTTAAAGAGAGTCGAGGAAAGCTCTAGGAATAACAAAAGGTAATAATGTGAATTTTATTTTTGAAATTTAGCGTACACGAAAATACTCGAAATTCAATGTGAAAAATTTAAAGGGTACAAATTCTGGAAGAATCGAAGAATAAATTAGAAATTTTAATATAAATATTATGTTAGGTGTTGACGATCAGAAATTGGATGAAATTGCTAAAAAGAGCAGGAAATGCAATGAGGTGATCCACGGGTAGTTCTAAGTGCTACATGGTGAGTTAGATTTACTTTTAGTAATTGAGATAAATATGAAATATAAAGTGATGATATTTAAATTAATTATTAAACTATGATTGGTGATATATGAAAGTTGGTTGATGGGTATGATAGGAATAATTGATATGTTAAAGATTTATTATATGAAAATTAATATTATTGAAACAATGAGTTGATTAAATACATAATGAATGGATAAATGAAATTCCTGACAAGATATGATTGATAATTTGATATGATATATGAGGAGATAATTTAATGAATATGAGAAAAATAATAATTTTGAGAAAGAGCTAGATAGCTAATTTGAATGTCTGAATGTATGTTTGTTTTTATATTATTGTTCGTATACATATTTCATATTATTGTTCATAGGCATATGCATGAAATGAAAAGAACCGAGAAGGTAGCCGGTTTAAATGAAATAAAAGAACTGTGACAGCCAGTATATGTTGAAAATAAAAGAACTGGGAAGGCAGCCGGTCTAAATGAAATAAAAGAACCGCCACAATCGATATAGGTTGGAAATAAAAGAACCGAGAAGACAACCAGTCTAAATGAAACCGTGACAGCCGATATATACTGGAAATAAAAAAACCAAGAATATGGTCGGTCTAAGCTAAAACATGTCGACATGTGGGAAAACGTTCCCAAATAATAATATAATTTAAATTAATTCTTTGCATTTGTTTAAATATTGATTATTATTGCTTGAGATGTTAAAGTGTTATTCTTGTTTGTAAATTTATTGATAGATGAATAAGTCTCACAGAGAAACAGATATGATGAGAAAGAAATATAAAAGTATGATATGATAAGAATTATCTAAGTGATTGATTATATACTGTGAACCTCACAACGAGGTAATTATGAGGTAGAATTGATAGTCTGAAGATGATTAAATATATGAGAAGAAGAGATTGATAAATGATGAGGATTATGATATGAGTAGTGATAATAGAATGCTATTATTGAATTATATGAGATATAGATGAATGAGTATTGGAAGATTATTTGAAAAATTGAATACTTCTAGTAAATTTAATTCACTGAGCTTGTGAAGCTCACTCTTCCTTATTAAATAATTTCAAGTAGCAGGTAGGACAAATAGATTGGTGAGTTGAGATTCAGACTGAGTCATCATCTGTAAGCCACGTGGTCCACATCCTCAGACTAATGGAAAGAAAAAACAATATTTGTAAATATTCACGCATAATTCGTTGTATATAATGTTTCAGTTAGGATCTTAATAATGTAACTCCCTTGTTGAGGGTTGAGGATTTATGTATGTAGATAATTTTAGTTGGTATTTTTATATTGTTGAATATATATGTCATGCTGGGATTTCAAAAAGTGATGACACGTCTCGGGATTGGCCAAATCGGGATGGGTCGTTACAATTTATGTATAAGAGCATTAGGTTTTATGATTTTGTAGGTTGCATAAAATTTTAAAGAAGTGGAAGATTTAAATAAACTATATTTTAATGCAGAGTTTGAGTATGACACGTGGACGTGCTAGAGCTAGAGGTAGAATTTTGAATTAGAGGGGTCATGGTAGACCCCTAATATTTAGAAGAGCTAAAGTGGAGAATGAGGGTGAGTCTATGGTTCATGCAAGGGAACAGGTTGCTAGTGTAGTTGGTACTAGTAGAGGTGGGACAGAATCTGATATTACGAGGGATGAGTTGAGAGAAGTTCTTGATCGTGCTATAAAGAGAATGAATGCAGCAGAAAAAAGGGTTGATAATTTACATAGAAGTTAGAAGAGAGGGACAAAACAGAACCTGATGTGGTTAGACAAGAGGCTAATGAGGGAGAAGGTGTGTTTGCACATGAGATACAAGGGGATTGTTTTGTGAGGTTTCTTAAGTTTAAACTCCAGTCTTTTAGAGGATTTGTAAATCCCATGGAAGTTGATAATTTACATGCTTATTTATTATTGGTAGGAGTATATCAAATGTGAATTTTGCCTACAATCAAATAATAACATTAGCAAATCATCAAAGTTTTTTATAAGTAGCAAATCATCAAAGTAAAGAAAAATGAAGTAACATTAGAACACACTTAGTTATTTATACCTCAATGATCTTCTGCATTTCCTCCTTATTTACCAATGGCATGTAAACTCATGATTCTCAGTTGATTAATGCAAGGTGATCCATTCTGACCATGGTACCAATAAATTGATTAATTGTTCGTACGTTATCCCCAACTGACTGACCATTTGCATTTACACGGATAAGAATTTTTTGATCTTTTGCCAAATCCCACACGTCAGCCATGCGTATGGGACCACGTTTCTTTCTATGTTATTGAGGGACATCTACTTAAACAATTACAAGATACTTAGTAAAAAGATTGATAAAATCTAGTCAATAGCAAATTTGTTTTCTTTTCTTTTTTTCTCTATTGTTGTTGTTTTCATGTTTCATAAATCATAGAAGAATTAATATTTTGGCTTATATATATGAATGCAGCCATTTGCTAAAGAAATTTATATATGATGATGAAGGTTGCTAAGACTGGGGCTTTGGTTCTAAGACTGGGGCTCTGGTTCTTGATTATATAGAGATTGGGTTTGATTATGAGGCTGTGACGTTCCAGTGGATTCAAGTATTTGTGTACCAAAGGATGCATGTGGTTCTTGTCTGGACTCAGTTTGAAACTAAGAATTCAAGTTTTCACTTGAATGTATAATATTCAAGCGTCGATGCTTTCCCATTACCTGGTCTAATGAAGGAGGTTCTAAGTTACTTATACACTGCAGGTATAGAGGAACATTGCATATACAACACTTTACAAAGAAAATTTTGGGAAAAATAAATTTGAATAGATAAAACATAACAATCAAGAGAACCTAAATGATAATATCTATGCGTGAGCGCGCGAAAACAAATCATTTTATTTGATGCATGCCATAACTCTTGAAAGGCACAAACATACAATAGCTTTATTTTGTGCAACAAGAAATCACAAGATTTCATTGTAAACAAGTATGCATCTCTAATTTTACATATTAAAAAAAAATCATATGATAATTGTTTAGATAATAAAAAAAGAACAAAAGATTTCTAGTATCATATTAAGTCATCTCCATATTCATCTTCTATTGGTTATCATCCATAAGCTCATCTTTCATCCCTGGTATGATAACCACTCCACCACAACCATCATCATCATCAACATCATTTCGAACCAAATTGGAAATATTAGCAACATCAAATGTGTCACTAAGCACTTGCTCTCTCGGTTGCTTTCTTTCAATAGATGATTCATCATCCATGTCAAAGGTATCCCCAAGTTTCGCATGTTTGACAATATGTCAATCTTTGAGCCTTTCATCGTTAACATAATATACTTTCTTGGCTTGTGATACTAACACAAAAGCCATCATGCAAATTAACACTAGTATGTGTCAAATGTGAGAAATTCACAAGAGAGAACCAAAGATTATCCACCTTGTAACCTTTATTAATATCAACCCAATCACATTTGAATAGCATGACCTTGTATCTATCAGAATAATTTAATTCAATAATGTCCTTCAATGCACCATAGTAATTAACACGTCCTTCAACAACTCACTATCTCTTGCACTACTATAACTAGTTGTCTTGACAGCCACAACAACACCACTGTTCTGAGTTTTTAAATATCTCTCACGTTCTTTGGTGTGAAACCTATAACCATTGATGATATTGTTGGTATTTGTCTAATGTTTAAACATGGTTAAGGTTTAAACAAGAGATGGAAGAATGAATTTCAGCAATGTTAAAGGAGTGCACACAAGTGTGCGCCTCACTTTGGGTCTGTGCACACCACTCCATTCAGCAAGACAAAGAAGTGAACACAGCTTTGAAGGGTCCAGCATTAGTGTGCGCTGCAGCCCTGCTCCTCCTAGGGTGCCCAAAAAGTGGTGAAAAGGTGTTTTTCCCAAGGCCGCAGCGTGCCCTGTTGGAGGCCTAGGTGCTAGGCACACTGATGCACACATGATTAACTTGATTCAGCCTTTTGTTAAGTGCGTGGATGCAAGTCCAAAATGTACAGCATCACTTAGGATTGATGGAGGGCCATGGTTGATTGGTCATCAAGATCTAAGAGTGGAGATTAACCCTCAAGATTGAACAAGAAGTTGGTGCACTATATAAAGGGTCACCTAGCTTCATTCTATAAGACATATAATCAATTGAGTGATTATAAATTGTGACAAAGCAATACAAGAGATACAAGAGAGAATTGTGCAAGAGTGCAAAGACATGAAACACAAGAGGGACTCATTGTAGAGAGGCTGGTTGTAAAGAGAGAGGAGTATAGATTAGATAGAGAGCATTGTAATAGTTCTTATCTTCTTCCTTTCTTCTCTTCTTGGTTTCTTCAAGAACTTGAGCTTTTTGGAGAGGGGTTACTGTGATTGTAAAAGATCCATTGATTTAGTGCAAAGAGTTCAGAGGAACTCACGGGGATGTAGGCTATTGTCGAACCTCGATAACAAATCGCTTGTCTTCTTTTCTTTCTTGCTTTCATTTATTGTTTCGTTTCATTACAAGTCATTCTAGACTTGGGTGTTTGGAAGATCACCACCTGGGCATCTTGTCAAGGTGATTTCCAACAGTGGTATCAAAGCTTTAGTGAGAGCGCATCGGAGCAAGAACAAGAAAGTGACGGAGTCAAGACTCCAAGAATCAAAGATCAACTTCTTGGGTGATTCAAGAATGGAATAAAGATAAAGATCAGATCGTGTTCTTGAGAGTGATTCAAAAACGATGTTAAGATCCATCTTCAATCGTGTTCTTGAGGTTGAAGAAAGCATTTGTGGGTATTGCATAAATCTGGGATTTTCTCCACAAAGATGGCTTCAAATTTCGTTGTTAAGAAGTTTGATGGAAAGGGAGATTTTACTCTTTGGAAGCAGAAGATCAAGGTGGTTCTTATGCAACAGAAAGTGGACTTGGCTATTGGAGAAGATGATGCTTTTCCAGCAAGTATCACGGAGGACCAGTGGATTGAGATGAAAAAGATGGCATATAGCACAATCTTCTTGCACATGTCGGATAGTGTCACAAGGGAGTGCGGAGACTCGGAAGATCCGACTGTCATATGGAAGAAACTAGATGAGTTGTTTCTTACCAAAACTCTCCCTAACAAGATTTATCTTCTTAAATGAATCTTTTCTTTTAAAATGGATCCTAGTAAAGAGTTGCAAGATAATCTTGATGTCTTTAATAAACTAGTTCAAGATTTGGCCAGTTGGAGTATTAAATTCCTGGATGAACAATTGGCTATTATTTTGTTAAATTCTCTTCCTGATTGTTTTGATAATTTGATTAATGCTATTGAGTATGGAAGAGATACTTTAACCAAGGAAATTATGATCAATTCCATAAGAGCTCATGATTTCAAAGCCAAGAGTAGGGAGGCATCAAGTGGGGAAGGACTGTTCGTAAGAGGAAGGCTAGCAACTCGGAATGACAGTAGCATTCATGGCAACTACCGAAAGAAATCAAGAGGTAGAGGACAGAGCCATGGAAGATCTCATTCCAAGATAAAACTTGGAGGAAAGTGGTGCTTCTACCGCAACAAGAAAGGTCATTTCAAGAAAGAATACAAGAAGAAGATGTGGGATGAGAGAAGAAGCCATACCAACAATGGAGACACTTTGGTTGCCAAAGTAGAACAGCAAGATGATGTTCTTATTGTGTGCTCAAATGTGAGCAGGAAGCAAAGCAATGAGAAGTGGATTCTGGATTCCGGGTGCCCTTATCATATGTGCCCTCACAAGGAATGGTTCAAGAATTTCAAGGAGATTAATGATGGAAGGGTCTTCTTGGGGAATGACAATTCTTGCTAAGTGAGGGGGATAGGAGACATCCAGTTGAGGATGTTTGATGAAGTCACAAGGCTACTGCAAAATGTGAGGTATCTTTCGGATTTGAAGAGGAATTTGATCTCATTAGGGCAGCTGGATTCCATAGGCTACAAATGCAAAGTAGAGGGAGAAAAGATCAAGGTGGCCAAGGGATCTTTGGAAGTGATCAAAGCAGCAATAAAGGATGGACTCTATGAGATGATCGGAGAGACAGAAACCAATGATCAAGCAGCAAGCTTGATGGCTGAGATGGATAAGGAAGCCTTTTGGCACACTTGCTTGGGACATATGAGTGAAAAGAGCTTGCAAGTTTTTAGCAAGGATGGTCTACTTAGAGGAGACAAAGTAGAAAAATTGATTTCTGCAAGTGTTGCGTTCTTGGGAAGCAACACCGGGTCAACTTCAACACTGGAGTGCACAAGTCTAAGGGTATTCTTGACTACATTCATTCGTACCTTTGGGGACCAGTAAGGACACCAACACAGGGAGGTAACTTTTACTTTCTGTCTTTAATTGATGATTATTCAAGAAAGGTTTGGGTTTTTTTGCTTAAAAATAAATCAGATGCTTTGAATAAATTTGTTGTGTGGAAAAATTTGCTGTAAACTCAAACAGGCAAGGTCGTTAAGGCTTTATGAACCAATAATGGCTTAGAATTTTGTAATAAGGATTTTGATAAATTCTGTGAATTAAATGGCATTCTAAGACATAGAACGGTTGTAAAAACACCTCAGCAAAATGGAGTTGCTGAGAGGATGAATAGAACCCTTATGAAAAAGGTTAGGTGCATGTTAATTGGGTCCGATTTACCAAAATATTTTTGGGGAGAAGCTGTGTCTACAGTTGCATACTTGGTTAATAGATCACCCTCTAGAGCTTTAGAGCTTAAGACTCCCATGGAGATGTGGAGTGGAAATCCCCCTGAATTAAGCAACCTTAGGACTTTGGGGTATGCTGCATTTGCACATCAAAAGGATGATAAACTTAGCCCAAGATCTAGAAAATGTGTATTTTTAGGGTATGTGATGGGGTTAAGGGATATAGGTTGTGGTCCTTAGAAAAGAAGGGCATGAAAGTCATAATAAGTAGGGATAGTATTTTCAATGAAATGTTATTTCCCTACTTGGAGAAAACTAACCCTGCAGGGGCTAGTGCGCAAACCAGTTCGAAATTTGTGGAGCATCACATCAAGGAGAATTCGATTCAGGTAGAGCAAGGGAGGCAAGAGGGTTCGGACCAGGTAGAGCCCATTAATGAAGGCCATGCTCAGGGCACTCAAGAGGAGGCTGAACTGGAAGAGGTTGATGCAACAAGTCAGAATGACTACCAGCTCACAAGGGACTGAGAAAGGAGGGTTGTTAGACCACCTTTGAGATATGGTTTTGCGGATGCTAATGTATCAGCTCCTTGGAAAGAAGGAGGGATGGTTGAACTAGAAACTTACATGGATGCCATGGAGTGTAAGGATTCGTCAAAGTGGCAGCTAGCTATGGAGGAAGAAATGGATTCTTTGATGAAGAACAACTCTTGGGAGTTGGTGCCCAAACCAAAAAAACAGAGAGTTATGGATTGTAGATGGATCTATAAGATCAAAGAAGGAAATACTCCAGGAGATGAAGTCTGGTATAAAGCTAGGCTGGTGGCGAAGGGGTTCACACAAAAAGAAAGCATAGATTTCACCTAAATCTTCTTACCGGTTGTGAAGTACAAGACGATACGAATAGTATTGGCAATGGTGGTCCAATTTGATTGGGAAATCGAGCAAATGGATGTGAAGATAGCGTTCTTACATGGAGAGCTTGATGAGACCATCTACATGAGGTAACCCGGAGGCTATGAGGAAGGAAGACAGGGAGAGTTGGTGTGCAAATTGAAGAAATCTCTCTATAGCCTGAAGCAATCACCTCGGTAATGGAATAAGAGGTTTGATTCCTTTGTAATCAGCTTGGGTTTCATGAGGAGCTACTATGATTCGTGCTTGTACTACAAGGGGCAGCAGGTTAAGGAAGTGGTGATCATCCTCATATATGTTGATGATATGTTGCTGGTTGGGAGCAGCATGGAGAGGATAAGAAAATTAAAGGCTCAACTTAGTGAAGAGTTTGAGATGTAGGATCTTGGCCATGTACAGAAGATCCTTTGGATGTGTATCATCCGAGAAAGGGAGAGAAACAGATTGAAGCTCTCTCAAACTTCCTACATAGAGAAGATGATATCTAAGTTCTCTATGGAAGATAGCAAACCATTAAAGGTTCCCCTTACTGGTCATTTCAAGTTCTCTACTGATCAATGTCTAAGATCGGAGGTGGAGAAGAAGGAAATGGAAAAAGTCCCTTACTTAAGTGTTGTTGGTTATGTTATATTCACCATGGTAAGCACTAGACTTGATATTGCTCATGCAATAAGTATTCTCAGCAGGTTTATGAGTAATCCCAGAAAGGAGCATTGGCTTGGGATGAAATGGTTGCTGAGGTACTTGAAGGGAAACCCAGAAGTAGGGTTGATTTATGAGAAGAGGCGTAAGTCCATCTGCCTTGAGAGTTATGCGGATTTAGACTATGGAGCAGACCGAGATAAAAGAAGATCGATTACTTCCTACTTCTTCAACTTAAACGGATATTGTGTAAGTTGGAAGGCTCAGTTGCAGCCAGTGGTAGCACTCTCAACAACCAAGGCTGAGTGCATAGCGGCTACGGAAGCCATTAAGGAGGCTATGTGGTGCAAAGGGTTGTTGGAAGAGTTAAAGGTCCTGGAAGAGCAGGTGGTGGTGTATTCAGATAGTCAAAGTGCATTGCACTTGTGTAAAAATCCAGTGTTCTATGAGAGAACAAAGCACATGGATATTCGATATCATTTTATTCGAGAAAATGTTACGAAAGGATGCATCCATGTGGACAAGGTAGCCATGAAAGAAAACCCTATGGATTTAGGTACTAAAGTTCTACCTCTAAGTAAGTTCAATCATTGCCTTGAACTACTTAGGATTGAAGTCGGTTGAATGATGACTCAAGATAAGTTTGGATCCTGAAGTTCTCTGCACAATGGTTCAGGTTTAAACACTTAGAAAAAGGAAAAGATTGTTGGTATTTGTCTAAGGTTTAAACATGGTTAAGGTTTAAACAAGAGATAGAAGAATAAATTTCAGCAATGTTAAAGGAGTGCACACAAGTGTGCACCTCACTTTGAGTGTGTGCACACCACTCCATTCAGCAAGACAAAGAAGTGCACACAGCTTTGAAGGGTCTAGCATAAGTGTGCGTCGTAGCCCTGTTCCTCCCAGGCCACAGCACCCAGTAAGTGAGGATGCTGGAGGAAGGCTAAGGCTACAGTGCCCAGAAAGTGGTGAAAAGGTGTTTTTCCCAAGGCCGCAGCGCGCCCTGTTGGAGGCCTAGGTGCTAGGCACACTGATGCACACATGATTAACTTGATTCAGCCTTTTGTTAAGTGCATGGGTGCAAGTCCAAAATGTACAGCATCACTTAGGATTGATGGAGGGCCATGGTTGATTGGTCATCAAGATCTAAGAGTGGAGATTAACCCTCAAGATTGAACAAGAAGTTGGTGCACTATATAAAGGGTCACCTAGCTTCATTCTATAAGACATATAATCAATTGAGTGATTATAAATTGTGACAAAGCAATACAAGAGATACAAGAGAGAATTGTGTAACAGTGCAAAGACATGAAACACAAGAGGGACTCATTGTAGAGAAGCTGGTTGTAAAGAGAGAGGAGTATATATTAGATAGAGAGCATTGTAATAGTTCTTATCTTCTTCCTTTCTTCTCTTCTTGGTTTCTTCAAGAACTTGAGCTTTTTGGAGAGGGGTTGGTGTGATTGTAGAAGAACCATTGATTTAGTGCAGAGAAATCAGAGGAACTCACGGGGACGTAAGCTATTGCCGAACCTCGATAACAAATCGCTTGTTTTCTTTTATTTCTTGCTTTCGTTTGCTGTTTCATTTTATTACAAGTCATTCTTGACTTGGGTGTTTGGAAGATCACCACCTGGGCATCTTGTTAAGGTGATTTCCAATAGTGGTATCAGAGCTTTCGTGAGAGGGTATCAGAGCAAGAACAAGAAGGTGACGGAGTCAAGACTCAAAGAATCAAAGATCAACTTCTTGGGTGATTCAAGAATGGAGTAAAGATCAAGATCAGATCGTGTTCTTGAGAGTGACTCAAGAACAGTGTTAAGATCCATCTTCGATCGTGTTCTTGAGGTTGAAGAAAGCATTTGTGGGTATTGCATAAATCTGGGATTTTCTCCGCAAAGATGGCTTCAAATTGGTGGTGTGTGATAGTACACACTTGATGGGTTCACCTATGTGGGTGTGAAGGTGGTGGCCGCCTTCTATGAGAGATAGAGAAAACTTTCTAGAGAACCTATGAAAATCCAGGTAAGGTGCATGGCCATGAAGGCACCAAATCGAGAACTCATAAAAGAGATTATGAAGTGTGTGTAGAAATTATATTTAAGTAATAATTGATTAGTTCAAGATATCAAGTCATCAATCACTTGTAAATTACATTATGTTACATAAGGCATCGATTCAAGTCCACAAGACATCTATCTTTTAACATTTCATTTAGCCCCACACTTCTTTTATTTTCCAATAAATTTTGAATCATATGGGGGATGATTAGAAAATTGCTTCAAACATCTTATGGAAAAATTTAATCTCCACTATTAAAAGCCCTAACTCCTCTTTATTCTCTAGAATATTTGCTCCATCATGGCAATTATATTTTGAATAAATAGGCATTTATCTGAAATCATAGCATTAAAGTCAAAGAAATCTCTTAATTCCTTTGTAACTGATGGTGGACAAATTTAAAGTATATATCCATTGGCCATTAAGTGTCCTCCAATAATTTGCATTGATTTGGAGAATAAATGTTGATTTATCATATTCTTCTGAAATGGTAAAACACATTAAACACATTAGCAATTATCATCTAGCATAAATTCCTTTCCTGCTCACCTATAAATACCACTAGATTTTGAAATTTGAAATATAACAGAAAAAATTATGTTTGTTCCTTCTACTTGTTGTTAATTTGTAATCTTGCTTGGGCTAGTATTCTATGCGAGTTCGAAGTCTGGTTTACGAGTGCACGTAAACTAAGCTACCGTTGTATCATGGAGAGTGACCGTTAGAGCCATTTGCACTGAAGTGGGACAAAATCGCTTATCAAGGACAGTTGATTAATTTTTGTGCCTAGGTATTTTTTTTTCCAATTTTTTTTTAATTTGATTTTGAAGATAAATTTTTTGTTACCATTTTTTGGTTAATTATTTGAGCACCCCATTATTATTTTTACAACAACTACATGATGTAGGTCAAATATAACCTTCTACCAGAGGGTGACCTTTTTCAATCACAAGGGTAAAATGGAATAGCTACCTCACTTGAGCCCTATAAATAGGGGCCCTTTAAACAATATCAATTTTTTGAATCAATTTTGATTAACTTTCTCTCCTCACCACTTACTCTGACTTAAGCATCGGAGGGCCCTCCTCGGAGTAAAACACTTCGAGTCGGCTTCCTTTTTAGGTACCCCGGATTCAACTCATACCAAACTACCCCGACTCAGGGTACATTCAAGAAAACTAACTCAAATCCTAGTCATGTGACCAACTCAACCGTACTTCAGTAGACCCGACCTATTTTCGGCATCAATAGAATTGACACCGTCTATAGGAACGAGAGCAAATCTTATTTGTGTTGAAAATGTCGTCTAAGAAAAACTTAAACTGAAATACCACCCAAACAACCTCTGAAGTCAACCTATCCAAGCTACCGCCATCTCCACCTTTGATAGAAGGGCAGAATCTTCATTGTGCCTTGGGAAACAACAATCAACCCGGGGTAAATGAAAAGCGAACCCCGCTTAACTAACAGCTTGATTCGCACTCGAACCAAGTAGTCCAATGAAAGGTCCATGAATAAGACCTCGATGCCCCGGTGTAATCGAGATAAAAACAACTGAATCAAGAATAGAATATGGCAACGAACCTAGGAAGGATTCCCGGACCCTTTTTGTTCTATATTATATTTACACAATTACTTCATTACCAAAAGTGCATATTTTCTCACTTAAATCTTTATCGTTTGTGTTATAGTTCACACCTTCTTTTGTAGTTAACTTGTTTCCCTGTGGAATCGACACCCCATAGCCGTGCTACAACTACTGCGTTACTCTTTGGGCTTAATCAAATTTATGGCTCTCATCACAACCCCTAACTAGCTTATTGCTAGTCCCTAGCAATTCAAGCGAAAACAAGAGATGAATTCTACAGTGGGAATCAAAGTAAATGAAAAGCAATATTAGTGTTAACCAAGAGTAATTCACATTTTGTCTCAAAAATTGCACATAATACACGGCACAAAGAATCATTAAATTTCACCCAAATCCAAAAGTAATCTAAACATTAATCTTAAAATCGTTATTGACTCTTAACATCTATCTTACCACAAACCAATAATCCGAACACCCGGATGATTTTATGCATAACATTCATGAGTGCAAGTCTTGGCCTCTAAAACATGATAAATTTCGTGATGTCAATCACAAAAACCAGCTGCATATGCTTACATTTCAAACCACTCTCCACTATTGTAGAAAAATCACATTACATTGGATCAATAGATCTTTAATAGGCTTGTAACGTTAGGCTAAGGTAAAGTTTAAGAAAAAATGGGAAGGATTCACGAGAAAAAGAACTCAATCTCTTAGCTGTAAACACAATCACTTTTAAGCACTAGATAAACTTACTTCAACACCCAACTTTTTCGACCATTTTTCGAGCATTTCTTTTAACAAATCACCATTTTTTTTCTTTTCTTTTCTTTTCTTTCTTCTTTCTTTGCCATAATTCATTTTTTTTTGGCACATAACCATTCACCTTCTTTTTCATCATTTTTTTTTCTTTTCTTTTCCACAACCCCTAACTTATCTCCTTTAATGTACTTGGGTTGTGGTAGTGATTTTGTTTTTTCATATTTCCACCCTCACTCTTTTTAAGTGCTTCTCATAACATGTGTATAACTAAGTTCTTTTAAAAGAAAGGTAAGGATAAAATATTTTTAGGCTCATAAAGGTAAGTAAATGGTTTATCGAAAGAAATAAGGCTCAATTTTTCTTTTCAAGAAAAAGGCTCAAATAGGTGACTAGTGATAAATATAGCAATGGTAGGTTTGAATGGCCCAAACGGTTCAAAAATGGCCTATATCATATCCTAAGTAGTGTGCATTCTAGGAATTCACCTCAAGTGATTATCAAGTAAGATCTAGAGCTTGTCAAGACCGCAAAAGCATTCATAAAATAATCGCACATAAAATTTCTCTAAATGTTTAAGACTAATCATACAATCTTACCACAAACTAGAGTCTCAAACCAAATGAAGATTGATACTTAAATTAATTTCAAACCGAAGCAATATTTAACTTCTTCTAAATGCTATATGTTATCTCAATTTAGGCTCATATCATTGACATGTGAATAAACTCTAAGGCTTAACACAAAGCATGCTAAAAACAAACAAAAAGGGATAACGACTCCAAGCAGTTCAATGGAAAAAAAAATGTATGGAAATAAAGAATATTGAAACAAAGAGATGCGTTTCCTCCACCCCCAACTTAAAAATTGCATTGACCTTAATGTAAAAGAAAGAGTAACGGAAACTCCCTTTGTAGCCAAAGGTGCACAAAAGCTGAAAATTGTGCTCCACCATTTGAACTGCTTCGTATATTTATCCCTGAAAAAGAAATACTAAGTTAATACTGGAAAAAAAAATGCGAACAATAAACAAGAAAAAGAAATATGAAAACAATAAAAGTAAAAGGATATGTTGTGGGGTGCCTTCCATGAGCGCTAAGTTTTACATCTTCAGCCAGACGCCCTTATTCCCTCCTAGAAAAACATAGGTTGAATGCACCCGCCACTGCTTCATTGCTAAATTTGGTGCTTGTATGTTTTTTAGAGGCCTCAAGGATGTCATCAGTAACACCCGCAAATTCTGGCTCGATATATGCTCTTGTGAAGCCATGAGTGAGAGTGGACTCCAATGGATTAAGGTGTTGGATCTTTTCCATGAATGAGTCCATCATGT
This sequence comes from Bretschneidera sinensis, assembly GCA_023935145.1. Classification (NCBI taxonomy): domain Eukaryota; kingdom Viridiplantae; phylum Streptophyta; class Magnoliopsida; order Brassicales; family Akaniaceae; genus Bretschneidera; species Bretschneidera sinensis. Next base: position 57,691,670 of record CM043700.1, on the reverse strand, counting down.
ATGCTTGGTGGCTTTTGTCCACATCCTCTGATTTTTTCGTTGTTGGGATGTGTAATAACTTACCACTTAGTGTCTCAATGGCTTCACCTCCTTTATATTATGTTACACTAGGTGTTGACCATGGGGTGTGGACTGAGCTTGAGAAGGGAACTTACCTCGCTCAGTCACACTCAAGTAGCTCATCAACTTGGACACTTGACTCTTTATCTCTTTATTTTCTTCAACAGCCTGTGTAATTAAAGATTCAAGTCTTTTATTAGTCTTACCCTGTGCCTCAATAAAAGCATGTAAAGTGTCTTCTAAAGGACTCATAGAAGATATAGGTGCATGATATGGTTCAAGATATGGTGCAGCGGGTTGTGCAAGCTGTTGGTTTTCAGATTTCCAGCTGAAATTAGGGTGATTTCTTCATCCCGGATTATAGTTATCAGAGAAGGGTGCCAAAGGCTTCTTGTACATGCCTAAGGCATTACATTATTCCTTATACATCCCTCTCATCTCAGCAAATTTGAGGCACTCTTGGGTGAGATGATTTACCCCGCCACAACAAAACATGGTTCAAAAGATTTTGCATGATTAGCTACGTGTGTTGGCTTTAAGCTCTTAGTCTTTAACACCTCTAGTTTCCTAGTGAGTATTTCGATCTTGGCCTTAAGGTTATCCTCTTCCCTAAGATGGTAAATTCCACCACCATTTGGGTTCCCTATAGGTCGTGACCTATTTGTGCTTTCAGTAGCACTAGGTCCAGTCCAAGTGTGTGCTTTTTCAACAAGCTCATTGAGGTACTCTATGGCCTCATCAGGATCTTTCTCCAAAAATTCACCATTACACATCATATCTATGAATTGGCGCTCTCTATATGTAAGTCCCTCATAAAAATAGCTCACCAAGCGCCAACTCTCATACCCATGGTGAGGACATATACTTAATAGCTCCTTAAATCTCTCCCAAGACTGATATAAGGTCTCACTATCCTTTTGTGCAAAGGTGGAGATTTGCCTTTTCAAAGCGTTGGTCTTATATTGGGGAAAGTATTTGTTAAAGAAAGCCCGAGTCATTTTAGTCCATGACCCAATAGATCGTGGTCTTAGTGAGTATAGCCAACTCTTGGCTCTATCCTTCAAAGCGAAAGGAAAGAACTTAAGCCTCACAATGTCATCGGTTTCATCTTGACTATGAAAAGTCGCGACTACTTCCTCAAACTCTCTAATGTGCACATATGGGTTTTCATTATCCAAGCCATGAAATGTAGGGAGTAATTGAATCATCCCTGGTTTAAGATCTAATTGGCGAGTATTGGCTGGAAACATGATGCATGATGGTGTGGCTATGCGTGTAGGGTGGAACTAATCTTTAAGTGTCCTAGCAACATTCTTATTAGGGTTATCGGCCATGTTAAAATCCTCTAGATTCTCTAATGGGGGTGTACTATGGTTTGATCTAGGTGAGGTTTCACTAACAGACGTGGAAGGAGAGGGTTATTCTATTTTCTGGTCCTCTAATTAATCTACCTCGCAAATCTCTCGGTCTAAGCATACACCACATGAATCAGAGAGAAAATAAATAAAACAGAATAAAAAAAATCAGAAAATCAAAACTTAGACAAAAGAACAATAATAAAAAAATACTATAAAAAGAAAGAAGGAAAAAAATAATGCAGCAAGGTAAAAGAAGGTAACGAAGTTACCGCATTTACAACTGCTGAAAAGAAAAACTATTTACAATTCTTCTACCGTAATGTTTTAAGGTTGACAATCTTCCTTGTACTTAAGCGCGTCTCCCCGACAATGGTGCCAAAATTTGATTACGCCCAAAACATAACGTGGTATTGTAGTACAGCTTTGGGGTGTCAATTCCACAAGGAAACAAACTAATTACAAAAGAAGGTGTAAACCTCAACACAAACGATAAAAGTTAAAGTGACAAAATCTGAATTGTTGATTGTGTGAAAATTGTGTAAATAATTGATGGATAATATAATAAAGAAACAACAAGGTTCCAGAAATCCTCCCTAGGTTCGTTGCCCTAATCCTAACTTGATTCAGTTGTTTTTATCTCGATTGCAAGTTTCATATCCCAAACAGGCAATCGACAAATATTTAATTAAAGCGCATGTATAAACCCTAATGTAATTGATATGAATTATTCTTTACTTTCAAGCACACATGACCTAACTTATAAATTATCAAAAGACGACGATATATCTAAATGACAATACCGCAGCAATAGACAAATCTATAAAAGAGATCTACCGGACTCAATCACACCCAAACAAATACACATAAGAAGAGCATGACTAGACTTATATGGAAAAGAAGCATGCAATCACCGGACTAATAAGAAATCTACTAATTAAATTAAAGAATAAAAAATAACAATGTTTAATGAAAATAATACCAAACTACAACTGAATCAAATAAAGGAAAATAAGAACAACTACACCTAGGGATTCATCCCTTCGCCTTTCTTGGAGACTAGCCGGCCATAGGGCTCATGCGTCCTCGAGTTGCCTCCGGCCTCTCAATGATCAACTCTCCCTTTAGTGAAAGCTTCGGCGATTCCTCAGCTTTCCCTCCAAAATTACTTCGGATTCCTCCTAAGGGCCCTCTGGATTGCTCCTAAAGGCCCTCTGGATTCACTTTCTGATGATCTCAGATGGTCGCAGATTCTCCGATGGTCCTTAAAGCTGAAGTGGAGTGGGTCTTATATAGGAAAATACCATGAGTGCAATGTGTTTCCAATTCGATGTGGGATGTGGGATATAGAAATGTGTTTCTAACCGATGTGGGATGTGGGATTTAGGCTTTCACAAGCCCTTCACGCTGAAATCCCGCACAGCCCGCAGAACCTAACCTTTGTCTACTTAAACTGCCATAACTTTCTCTAGAAAATTCATTTTGACAAACCATAAAATTCTCCAAAAAATAAACTTCCGGATCTTTCTAAGCATATATGGCTCATCTCCTGGTTCTTCTTGTATCAATACAGTTTAATTTGCAAAGATGATTGATCTGTACAGGAAATTCTGGCACTTTAGTTAAACTCCTTTCCAGTGCGGGCAGTAGTTGTTGCTCTTTTAAGCCCTCCATCTCGTCCTTCTGGAAGCATTCCTTTACTCCAGTATGCCTTAAGTCTTTGTGCTTCAAGCAATGATAACTTTTCCTCCTCTTTTGAGCTTAAAGTACCTGAAAATGCACTGAAATAAATCAATGATCCAAGAATGATACTTTAGAGTTGTTAACGTATAAAAGTGCAATTAAAACCTAGATCAACCCTAAAATGATAACAATTAAGTACTATTAAGATGCATTGTATGACTCTCATCACTCAGTAAAAAGAGTTGAGTATATTTCTCTTCAACACTAACTTGAGAAGTTGGTCACATGCGTCGGGCGACCCGAGCCAAGCCAAAATATTGAGGTGATCTGTTGTGAGTTTTAAATTACTCGCAAGCGCACGAGTCATTTGCAATATAGCGTTGTGCAAGTGCGAGGTCGAATCCATAGGGAATTGCGTTGTGAAAATATAATTTTTAATCTAAATTAACTCTATCTTAACCTAGTTCCGAATTTTGAATGATAATTTGCAAAACAAATTAAAACTAAATTAAATTGATTTTAAAACTAATAATAAAAAGCACTAAGGTTTCCGAATCCACCCCACCGAAGTTAAGCATACATGTTCTAAAAATATAGCCTATCAAAACATTCAATGAATCCAACTATAAGACAAAAAAAACAAAGAATATCCCAACTAAACCAAAAGCACCCAATGTATCCGCTCTTAACAAATCACAAAGGGAATCCAATTTAATCGAAAAGCATTCAATGTATCCATCAGATGAAACACAAAGAAAATCCAACAGACAATTTAAACTCAATCAATTATAAGATTAACTCAAATAATTGACAGAACATTTATACTAAAAATTGTCAGATTTGTACAAGCAAAATCTGAACTACTACGCCAAACAACGGCGGGGCTTCATCTTCAACCTTAGCTGAAGAGTCTAGCCACTCATAATAATAAAACTAAAATAAAAAGTGCTAAACATTTAAACTAAAACAACTGAATATAAAGAAATAAATAAACAACTTTACATGGGAGAAATTCCACTCGCTGACGGGCGGCGCTTCCCCTCGTGGTAGCAATGCCTTTGGGATCCACCAGAATACTGACGGACGTCCACCGGTAAACACCAAAGTGGCTTAGGAATTGTACCCTAAATGATGAAGCCAGATAGTGTTTATATAGGGGAAGACCCGGAGCAATATGGGTTGCAGATTCGATGTGGGATACTGCCCGTGTGCGCTCGATCGCAGTGTGGTGCGATTGATCGCAGGTACGATCGATCGCATGTCTTGTGCGCACGATCTCATGTGCGCTCGATCGCATGTCTGCTACGATCGATCACAGATGCACTGAACTTCAAATATTTCGATGTGGGATGTTGACCATGCGCTCGTTCGTAGGCAGGTGCGCTCGATCGCATATCTCGTGCGATCGATCGCAATGTCTCCAGAAGCTTCACATCTCCTGAAATGCTTTATTTTCTCCACAAACCTGTAAAAATACACAAAACACAAAAAAGACGTAAAATAAAGTGAAATACTACTAACTAAGAGCATAACAAATATATGTTAAGGGTCTAAAATATGCAATATTTAAGACTCATCAAATACCCCCAAACTTATTTTTTGCTAGTCCCTTAGCAAAACAAAATAAAAGACTCAATGAAAAACAAAGAACATAAAGATAAAGTCATCACTCATGGTATCCAAAAATTTAAGGAGCACACATCACCATGATATTTATTCATAAGCAAGCTTAAAAAGGTAAACCCATCTTCGCGATGAATAGAAAAGTTAAAATCTAATTATTTACAAAAGGTAGGATAAGGCATCACAAGCTTGAATCAGTGTAAGGTGAACTAGCATATAAAAATGAAGCTTCCAAGTAACTCTAATGTGTAAGGTCTCCATGTCTCAAGATTCACCGAATTTCCCATCAAAAATGAACGAAAAGGCATAGTTTTTATTTTATTCTTTTTTTTTTTAATAAGGCACGGCTATGTTTAGTTCCCTTAAGCTTTCTAATTGACCCATGTAGTGAGTGTTAAGTCAATGACTCCCAAACCAGGTGGTTTTAGGGCATTAGGTGTAAAGACACCCCTAAGGACTTACTAACTCGAGTCAAAAAGGCTACGAAATTAAACCGACCTTAATATTACCAAGCAAAATTCCACCTTTTGACGTGAACACTCACTGCTTACTGAGGCAAGAGGTCCAGTTACTCAGCGAAAAGTTTATTGATAATAATTTTTTTTTTTTATATTTTCCTATGCCCAAGAGTTCATCCAACAAGTCATCCAGTTTCAGTTAAGATAAGGAAAAATACACATTAAAATCACGTGTCATACCTCACATAATTTGTGAATTCTCAAAATGCCTAAAGTAAGTAACTAAATTTTAAAAATTTTATCACCAGATCATGTGTTCAAAATGTTAAGCTCACCAATGACATCACATCACAGAAAATGTTTAGATCAACTAAAATTTCACGATAACATGAGCATGCATTTATCTCTATGACGAAAAGACAACAAATTAGGACAAAGTGTGTGATGTGTCTCCCATACCCCCAAACTTAAATTACACATTGACCCCAATGTGTGACTAATATGGAAAGAGCTGACCTGAGATATGGAGAACTATCTGGACTGGTATGGCTCATAGCATACCCTCAAACTTGAACTGAAGTACGCTTTGTCCCTGAAAAATAAAAACTGGAAAACAAAAAATACTGGAAACAAACATTAATCATAAAAATGCGAAATAATAAATAAACAAAAGAAAAGATAAGCTGTGGGGTGCCTCCCATGAGCACTAAGTTTAACGTCTTCAGCCAGACTCTTCCTAGAATACTACACTCAATCTGAGTAACTAGGATCCTCCAACAGTATCGTCTCAATGTCCGGACGCCTCAACTCTAAGAATGGTTTTAGCCTCTGTCCATTTACCTTGAAAGTATTACCATTCTTAGGATCCTCAATCTCGATGGCCCCATGAGGAAAAACCGATCGAATAATGAATGGGCCTGACCATCGGGATTTGAGTTTGCCTGGAAAAAGATGCAGGCGCGAATTATAAAGAAGAACTCTCTGACCCGGCTCAAAAGCTCGTCTCAAAATATTTTGGTCATGAGTCTTCTTCATTTGTGCTTTGTATGATCGGGCACACTCATATGCATCATTCCGCAGCTCCTCTAATTCATTGAGTTGGAGCTTCTGTTGTGAGCCAGCCTTGGAAAGATTGAAATTTAGTTGCTTGACAGCCCAATACGCACGATGCTCTAATTCAACCGGAAGGTGACATGCCTTTCCGTATACAATGCGATAGGGAGACATGCCAATTGGCGTCTTGAAGGCTGTCCGATATGCCCACAGTGCATCCGTCAATCGCAGAGACCAATCTTTTCTATTAGGGTTCACAGTCTTTTCCAAAATTTGTTTGATCTCGCGATTTGAAATTTCCACTTGACCACTCGTCTGTGGGTGATATGGGGTGGCAACTTTGTGCGTGATACAATATTTCTTCATCAACTGCTCAAAGATCTTGTTGCAAAAGTGCTTACCTCCATCACTTATGATTGCTCGAGGCGTACCAAAACAAGCAAAAATAGTGTCTTTCAAGAACTGGACCACAACTCTGTGGTCATTGGTCTTGCACGCAACGGCCTCCACCCACTTGGACAGATAGTCCACAGCAACTAGAATGTATAAGTAGCCAAAGGAGTTTGGGAATGGTTCCATGAAATCAATGCCCCACACATCAAAAATCTCAACAATCAGAATAGGGTTGAGGGGCATCATATTTCTCCTAGAAAGACTCCCTAGCTTTTGGCAACGCTCACAAGATATACAGTAGGTGTGAGAGTCCCGGAACAGGGTAGGCCAATAAAATCCACACTGCAAAATCTTTGCAGCGGTCTTTTTAGCACTAAAATGGCCTCCACATGCATGATAATGACAAAAGGCGATGACATTAGATTAGTCATGCTCAAGAATACACCGTCTAATGATCTGATCAGGACAATACTTGAACAAGTAAGGATCGTCCCAGAAAAAATGTTTTACCATGGCCAAAAATTTTGATTTATCTTGCCTCCCCGAATGCAAGGGCATGTGTCCGGTGACAAGATAGTTCACTATGTCAGCAAACCATGGTGCGGGACTGTGAGCAATGTGCATCAATTGCTCATCAGGAAAGGTCTCAGAAATGGGAGTGGCACCCTCACTGAATTCCACAATCAATCTAGACAAATGGTCCGCCACCACATTTTCCGAACCTTTCTTATCCTGAATCTCAATGTCGAACTCTTGAAGTAGCAAGATCCATCGGATAAGACGAGATTTAGCATCTTTTTTAGAGAAAATATACTTCAATGCAGCATGGTCTGAGTAGATAATGACTTTAGATCCTAACAAGTAGGATCTGAACTTGTCTAATGCAAAAACGACTGCAAGCAACTCCTTCTCAGTGGTAGAATAATTGAGTTGTGCGTCGTTTAGAGTTTGACTTGCATAATAGATAGAATGGGGAAGTTTATCAACACGTTTCCCCAAAACAACTCCAACAGCATAATCTGATGCGTCACACATAATCTCAAAAGGCACATCCCAGTTAGGTGGCTGAATAATGGGTGTGGACATCAGAATTTTCTTCAGATCCCCAAATGCTTTCTTACAATCCTCATCAAATAGAAATGGGGCATCTTTTTGCAACAACTTGCACAAGGGCCTGGCGATCTTGCTGAAATTCTAGATAAATCGCCTATAGAAACCTGCATGGCCCAGAAAAGATCGAACCTCTTTCACGGTACGTGGGGGTGGAAGGCTGGAAATCAAATCCACCTTCGCTTTGTCGACCTCAATCCCTCGATGAGATACGATATTCCCTAGTATAATTCCTTGCTTAACCATAAAATGGCACTTCTCCCAATTAAGCACCAGGTTCTTCTCCTTGCACCGTACCAAAACCAAAGAGAGACGGTGCAGGCACTCCTCAAATGTTGAACCGAAGATGGAGAAGTCATCCATGAAAATCTCCAAGAACCGCTCTACCATGTCAGAGAATATACTGACCATGCACCGCTGAAAAGTGGCGGGTGCATTGCATAACCCAAAGGGCATGCGACGGTAGGCAAAGGTCCCAAAAGGACAGGTAAATGTCGTTTTCCTCCTGATCTTCGGGGTCCACGGGGACCTGGTTATATCTAGAATAACCATCCAAAAAGCAATAATACTCATGCCCAGCCAAACGCTCCACCATCTGATCAATAAATGGAAGTGGAAAGTGATCCTTCCTTGTGGCACTGTTCAGCTTACGGTAGTCTATACACACTCTCCACCCAGACTGCACACGAGTTGGCACCAACTCATTGTCCTTATTCTTTACTACCGTTAACCCAGCTCGCTTGGGCACGACATGAATGGGGCTCACCCATTTGCTATCTGAGATGGGATAAATGATCTCTGCATCTAATAGCTTAATAACCTCTTGCATAGCAGGGTTGAGCCTTCTTTGCGGCTCCCTCGATGGCTTAGTATCTTCCTCCAAATGTATCCTGTGCATCACCACCGAGGGGCTGATTCCTTTAATATCCTCAATGGTCCAGCCGATAGCTTACTTGTGCTCTCTTAAAACATCTAATAATTTCTCCTCTTGAGCCTCTCCCAAATCTGAAGCTATTATCACAGGCAAACAATATGCTGGACCCAGGAACTTATACTTAAGATTATCCGGTAAAGGCTTAAGTTCCTTCTTTTGAGGTTCTGGTGACACCTTCTACTCCTCCTCCTTGCTTTCTTGAGGATCAGACTCCAAAATGGCATTTACTTCCTCGAGTAACTTATCTAAACCCAAGTCCTCTCCAAAGTGAGCAAAGCATGCCTCCATGGGATCCTCAATGCTTGATTCATCCACAATATCCTCAAGAATCTCCTCTATCAAGCATACATCTCTCACTTCATCATATTCCAGTGGTTGCCTAGTGATATCAAAAATGTTCAACTCCACTGTCATATTTCCGAAGGAGATCTTCATTACCCCTGTCCTACAATTGATTAGGGCGTTAGCCGTGGCTAAGAATGGTCGCCTTAGAATCACCGGTATTTGAATCCCTACATTCTGAACCGGCTCTGTGTCAAGCATAATAAAATCCACGGGGAAATAGAACTTATCCACTTTTATCAAAACGTCCTCAACTATCCCCCGTGGTCTTTTCACTGACCTGTCAGCCAATTAAAGCGTCGTGGATGTGGGCTTCAATTCTCCTAATCCCAATTGCACATAGACTGAGTAGGGTAGAAGATTCACACTCACCCCTAGATCCAAAAGGGCCCTCTCAATATGGCTGACTCCTATCGTGCAAGAGATAGTAGGACACCCCGGGTCCTTATACTCGATGGGTAGCTTGCACTGAAGGATTGAACTGACCTGCTCGGTCAAAAATGCCTTCTTTGGGACATTCGTCCTCCTCTTGATAGTGACCAAGTCCTTTAAAAACTTGGCATATGATGGCACTTGATGGATGGCATCCAAAAATGGGATATTGATTTGGACTTGCTTGAATACCTCCAGAATTTCCTCATACTTCCCTCCTTTCTTGGGCGCCTGTAATCTCTCGGGGTAGGGTGCTCTAGGTACAAACGACCTAGGAGGGTCTTTCTCAGTAGGTGTGGCTGTAGATGGCTCAGCATCTCTCTTCTCTGTGTTGCCACTCCCTTGCCCTTACTGCATAGCAGGGCTCTCTTCCACTCGATTGTCCACTTGTCTCCCAGACCCCAGTGTGACAATCGACTGTACTTGTTCCTCCCCGTGCGTAGGAGTTGATGAACTCTCAACCATAAATTGTCATTTTGGGTTTTGCACGGGCTGACTGGGGAACTTTCCTTTCTCTCTCTCACCCAAGTGACTTGCAATTTGCCCTATTTGACTCTCCAGCTTGGCAATTGCTTGGGTGTTTACCACTGTTGCACTCCTTATATCGCTCATATTTTGGCTAGTCGCCTTCATGAACTCCTTAAGGGTGTCCTCAAGTGACTGTGAAACTGGTGCTGGTGTTTGGGTGGGTGCGTGGTAAGCAGGTGAAGGTGCTGGATGGGCAGAACAACCATGATTAGGAATTTGTGGGGCAAATCTGGGAGGATATTGATTTTAAGCATGATGAGAGGCTCCTCCCTGATTCATTGGTTGGTTCTGCCTCCATGAAAAATTTGGGTGGTTCTGCCACCCTGGATTGTACATCTCGGAGTACGATCCATTTGACTGCCTTCAAAAGTCATTGAAAGCATTTACTTGTTCCATAGGATACTCGGCACAAGCCGGCATTGATGGGCAATTCTGTGCTAGATGCATGGGACTAGCACAGATGGAACAGCTTTCAACATTGAATGTGTTGGCAGCATTGATGGATTGGCTCACAGTGAGAGCGTCAATCTTCTTAGTGAGGGCATCTAACTTTATCCTTAAATCAGCGTCCTCCCTGACCTCATAGATGCCTCCCCTCTTAGGAGCACGAATGGACTTATCTCGACAGCTTGAAAAATCCCACTGCTGTGAGTTGTCGGACAACTTGTCCAATGCCATGTATGCTTCGTCTCCTGTCAGACTCAAGAATGCCCCCCCATTCATAGACTCGATCATGCTACAGTTGGGTTGAGTCAACCCTTGGTAGAAGAATTGAATGAGTCTCCACTTCTCATATCCATGTGGAGGGCATCTGATCAGTAACTCTTTAAAGAGCTCCCAGCTTTCAGAGAACTTCTCATCCTCGTCCTGAGTGAAAGAGCTAATCTCCTTTCGGCACTCATTCACTCTAGACATTGGGAAAAACTTATGATAAAATTTGCTAAGCAGGTTTTCCCAAGATGTAATAGACCCGGACGTGTTGGAGTCCAACCACGCCCTAGCTCTATCGTGAAGGGAGAAAGGGAAGAGTCGAAGATGGACTGACTCCTCAGAGAAGTTCTGGAATTTGAATGTAGCACAAATGTCTTTGAACTTCTTCACATGACTATAGGGATTTTCAAGATCTAAGCCATGGAATGAGGGTAGGAGTTGGATAACATGTGGCTTCAAATCAAAGTGTGTGGCATTGGTTGGTGGCAACACAATACAGGAAGATGAGTTAGTCGCAACGGGTGCGAACAAATCCCTAAGGGATGTAGTGGAGTTCACGTTCCAAGCTCTAGGTTGCTCTACATGTTCAGGATGATTAAAATTTTCTCCCATCTCAACAGTCTCTCTCTCAACTAGTGCTCTTTTCTGCCTCCTAAGAGTTCTTTCTAAGTCGGGATCTAAATGTGTCAAGTCTAAGTTCAAGGATCTCCGACCAAGCATACACCAACAGAAAAATAATGAGATACTAACCAGCAGAAGCAACAGAATAAAGCAAAAACAAAACTTGAATTTTTTTTTTTTTTAAACTAACTAGTAGAAAAATAAAATCAATTCAGACAAAAAATTTTCACAAACCAAACAATTCCCCGGCAACGGCGCCAAAAACTTGTTGTGAGTTTTAAATTACTCTCAAGCGCACGAGTCGTTTGCAACATAGCGTTGTGCAAGTGCGAGGTCGAATCCACAGGGAATTGCGTTGTGAAAATATAATTTTTAATCTAAATTAACTCTATCTTAACCTAGTTCCGAATTTTGAATGATAATTTGCAAAACAAATTAAAACTAAATTAAATTGATTTTAAAACTAATAATAAAAAGCACTAAGGTTTCCGAATCCACCCCACCGAAGTTAAGCATACATGTTCTAAAAATATAGCCTATCAAAACATTCAATGAATCCAACTATAAGACAAAAAAAACAAAGAATATCCCAACTAAACCAAAAGCACCCAATGTATCCGATCTTAACAAATCACAAAGGGAATCCAATTTAATCGAAAAGCATTCAATGTATCCATCAGATGAAACACAAAGAAAATCCAACAGAAAATTTAAACTCAATCAATTATAAGATTAACTCAAATAATTGACAGAAAATTTATACTAAAAATTGTCAGATTTGTACAAGCAAAATCTGAACTACTACGCCAAACAACGGCGGGGCTTCATCTTCAACCTTAGCTGAAGAGTCTAGCCACTCATAATAATAAAACTAAAATGAAAAGTGCTAAACATTTAAACTAAAACAACTGAATATAAAGAAATAAATAAACAACTTTACATGGGAGAAATTCCACTCGCTGACGGGCGGCGCTTCCCCTCGTGGTAGCAATGCCTTCGGGATCCACCAGAATACTGACGGACGTCCACCGGTAAACACCAAAGTGGCTCAGGAATTGTACCCTGAATGATAAAGCCAGATAGTGTTTATATAGGGGAAGACCCAGAGCAATATGGGTTACAGATTCGATGTGGGATACTGCCCGTGTGCGCTCGATCGAAGTGTGGTGCGATCGATCGCAGGTACGATCGATCGCATGTCTTGTGCGCACAATCTCATGTGCACTCGATCGCATGTCTGCTACGATCGATCGCAGATGCACTGAACTTCAAATATTTCGATGTGGGATGTTAACCATGCGCTCGTTCGTAGGCAGGTGCGCTCGAGCGCAGGTGCGCTCGATCACATATCTCGTGCGATCGATCACAATGTCTCCAGAAGCTTCACATCTCCTGAAATGCTTTATTTTCTCCACAAACCTGTAAAAATACACAAAACACAAGAAAGACGTAAAATAAAGTGAAATACTACTAACTAAGAGCATAACAAATATAAGTTAAAGGTCTAAAATATGCAATATTTAAGACTCATCATGATCCCTCGAAGCCAGAATATTTGACCTAAGGAGAAAAGTTCGGGAAGGGGATGCAAACCCCAAGAACGGGACAAGAGCTGAAGGAATCCTCAAGACAGGAGAGAACAGAGTCGACTCAGCCCTCAACAAAGTCCTCAACGTTCAATCTGGGATGATGAGTTAAGGAAGCAGTAAGAACAAGATAAGTCTGAGTTGATTAAACAACTAAAAGAAAGGCATAAATGCATCAAGCTCTCCATCAAAGCCACATGAGAAAATATCCTCGACAAGATCAGACCCACGAGCAACCCTTTCTCTCATAAGCTCATGGACGAGAAAATGCCTCTTAGCTTCAAAATGTCTCACATAGAGTCATACATATGGAAAACATATCCTATAAACCACTTAGAGACTTTAAGTCTCTGATGTTCCTCCACAGTCACTCGTAGGCAGCAATGGGCCTTGTATTCCCAATTACACTTCGAGAAATAACTATAATATTGTTCTCTAGGTTATCTTCAAGGTTGATAAGGTCATTCGATGAACTCAGTGAGATGTTTGCTACATACTTCTTTAGCAGGTGAGGTCCCAAAAATACTATTGAAAGCTTGCTGAGCATAACTTGACATGTAGATGAGACCCTTTATGACTGTATCTCATGGTTCACCTCGACCATGTATAAGATAGGGACCTAGATCAAAAGGTAGTGGTCATGACTTTCATGAATAGTCTCAAATCTTTCGAATTAAGCCATTACTTCTCTAGGAACCCACTGCACACCATGCCATCCCTTTTTTCCAATGTAAACGAATTTTTTATCTTAGAGGAAGATTAACCCTTTCACAAAATGAGAGAAGGAGCCTTGATATGCAGGAAAAAAAAAGGATCTCGAGAAGTATAAGCCCATGGACAACCAGAGAAAGAGAAGTCAAAGTGATGTTCGAAGTGAAAAATCAAGAGCTCTTCGAGGATGCGAAACTTACACTACCCTCAATACCTCAAGGACTAACCTCCTGAGGGAGATAGCAAACCAAGACATCATCAAATGGCCTGCCAAGATCAAGACTACAGTTGAGAAGAGAGATATGAGTAGTTTCTATTGTTTTTATAAGGACCATGACCATGACACAAATGAATGTAAACATCTGAAGGATGAAATCGAAAGCCTGATACAGAGAGGGTACTTGAAGAAGTTTATCAAGATAGAATCAAGAAGATGTCCAGGCCAAAAAATATGTTTAGACTGAGAGAAATGAATAGATCAAGGTAGAGTCTGAGTCAAAGAGAAAACAATAAGAGACATCGGACCCAGGAGAGAAAGTTGGAAAACACCCCAACAACAGGCATCATCCAAACTATCTTCAAAGGAACAATATCTAGAGCAAAATCCTCAAACTCACAAACTGCATACTCCTACTTCATCATATTAGTTGAAAGACCCACAAAGAAAACATGAATCGATCAAACAATCAACTTCTCAGAAGCGATCTTAAGAGAGTAAAGTTCCCACACGATTACACAGTCATCGTGACCTTGGTCATTTCAAACTTTACAATGAAAAAAATCTTGTTAGATAATGGATCATCCAATTACATATTGTACTTTGAAACATTTGATGAGTACTTGAAAATACACTAACACTTAGTGATTTATTTTCATCATTTATGGGAAATTAGGTTTAAAACTTGCATTTTTACTTAATTGTCTTAAAAATGTGTTTTTCGGAATCACAAGTATTTTTGGTATATTTTCAGGTCACATGTGCTTAAAAATAATATTTGAATGAAAACATAATATTTATAAGAAGATCTTGAACATCTAGGATTAAATGGTTCGAAAACCAGAGTCAGAATGAGAGAGATGACGTCGTTTTATCAAAGGAAAATAGTTGAATTCGTAGAAGGACGTGTGCCGCAGCATGGGTTTTGCATGCTGCGATCGTCTATTCCTTGGAGTTTGGCTGGGGATATCTATTGACACGGGCCACGACATACTTTTCTTGGGTCGCAGCCCGCATAGCTGGAGAGGGAAATAAAAAAGGGCCCTATTGAATATTGTGAGCCTCCATATATATACCAGTTTTACTTGTGCTGCACTTTTTCCTATTTTGTGTCATATTTCCTTTTAATTACTTTCTTCTTTCATGTTTTCCTAGTAGTAGAAGTATTTTCCATTTCAATGACTTTCCTTTTCCTAGGCTGCACTTTTTCTTATTTTGTGTCATATTTCCTTTTAGTTACTTTCCTATTTTATGTTTTCCTAGTAGTAGAAGTATTTCCCATTTCAATGTCTTTCCTTTACCTAGAAGGAGTAGTATTATTGTACTTTTCTTTTATTTTCTAAGAGTTTACCTATATAAGCTCGGCTGCCCTAACCTTGTAAACAACATATATTTCATAGACAAAAAAACAAAAATAAAAATTGGGAATAAAGTAGCTGCTATTGGTGATCAAGGAGATTTATTTGCATAGAAGACTCTTCAAGCTTACTATTGTTCGCTTTCATTCTTCATTCTTCCCATCTTTCATGTCTTTGAATATTTATTTTGTTTTTAACTTTAGGATTATATCTAGCTAATTTTATTTTTGGTGAAGGGTGATTTCAAGGCCCTATACATGATTTTTGATTGAATATTCAAAGATTATTATCCATATTTCTAATAAAATTGTTTATGTCCATCTATGTTGGTATTTATCTAAGGATTAAACAAGAGTTGAAATTCATCATCAGGTCAAGCTGTGCACCACGACCCAGGTGTTGTACACCACGGCCACCAGCAAAGGAGAAGACTTGGAGGAGGTGTGCGCCGCGGCTCAGCCTCCCCCACGTCATGGCACCCAGAAAGGATGAAGAGGGTGCCCTGGTCCGCACCGTGGCCCAGCCCATCCAAGCCTCAGCACGAAGCTCCAAGCCTCAACACGCCCTGTTCCAAGCCTCAACACGAGGCACACCTGATACTTATGTTTTAGCCTTTCAAATAGTGCATGAGGCATGATCAAAACGCACAAGATCACTTAGGATTGATGAGGATTGGTCCTCAAGATCTAAGGGTGGAGATTAACCTTTAAGATAGGTTCAAGAAGTGGTGCACTATATAAAAGGTCACCTAGCTTCAATCTCAACATAATAACATAAGTTTTAAACTTAAGTGATCATCATACAAGAGAATTCAAGTGCAAGTGTGAGAGTGCAAAGACACAAAACACAGGAGAGGCACTAGAATATATCTCAAAAGAGAGGCTGGTTGTAAAGAGAGAGTAGTATAGATTGTGGGTAGAGGGCTTTGTAATAGTTCTTATCACTTTCTTTCTTCTCTTCTTTGGTTCTTCAAGAACTTGAGATTCTTGGGGAGGAGTTATTGTAACTGGTAAGAACTCATTGGTTTAGTGCAGAGAGTTCGGAGGAACTCACGGGGATGTAGGCTATTGCCGAACCTCGATAACAAATTGCTGTGTTCTTTCCTTTCTTTGATTTCTATTTCTATTTGTTTTCATTACAAGTCATTCTAGACTTGGGTGTTTGAAAGATCACCACCTGGGCATCTCAAAGTGATTTCCCAACAGTGGTATCAGAGCTAGAGGAGATACCACAACTGTGGTATCAGAGCCGGATGAGCTTTGGAGAGCGGGTATCGGAGCTGGAACAGAAGGTATTGGAGTCAAGACTCCAAGAATCAAAGATCAACTTCTTGGGTGATTCAAGAACGGAGTAAAGATCAAGATCTGATCGTGTTCTTGAGGGTGATTCAAGAATTGTATTGAGATCAATCTTCGATCGTGTTCTTGAGGTTCAGAAGAAGTTGGAAGGCAATTGTAGGTGCTGCATAAATCTGGGATTTTTTCCGCAAGATGGCATCAAATTTCATTGTTGAGAAGTTTGATGGAAAGAGAGACTTTGCCCTTTGGAAGCGGAAGATCAAGGTTGTTCTTATGCAACAGAGGGTGGACTTGGCTATTAGAGAAGATGATGTTTTTCCAGCAAGTATCACGGAACACCAGTGGATTGAGATGAAGAAGATGGCATACAGCACCATTTTCTTGCACATGTCGGATAGTGTCACAAGGGAGTGCATAGACTCGGAAGATCCAGCTGTTATATGGAAGAAACTAGATGAGTTGTTTTATACCAAGACTCTCCCTAATAATATTTTTCTTCTTAAAAGAATCTTTGCTTTTAAAATGGATCCTAATAAAGAGTTGCAAGATAATCTTGATGTGTTTAATAAGCTGGTTCAAGATTTGAATAGCTGTAGCATAACATTCCCGAATGAACAATTGGCTGTTATATTGTTAAATTATTTTCCTGATTGTTTTAATAATTTGATTAATACTATTGAATATGGAAGAGATACACTAACCAAGAAAATCGTGATTAATGCTATAAGGGCTCATGATTTCAAAGCCAAGATTGGGGAAGCATCAAGTGGTGAAGGGCTGTTCATTTGAGGAAGGCCAGCAACTCGGAATGGCAGTAGCATTTATGGTAACTACCGGGAGAAATCAAGAGGTAGAAGGTAAAGCTATGGGAGATCTCATTCCAAATCGAGATTTGTAGGAAAGAGATGCTTCTACTGCAACAAGGAGGGACATTTTAGGAAAGATTGCAAGAAGAAGGTGTTGGATGAGAAAGGAAGAAGCCATACCAACATTGGAGAGGCTTCAGTTGCCAAAAGAGAACAACAATATGATGATCTTATTGTGTGCTCAAATGTGAGTAGGAGACAAGGCAGCAAGAAATGGATTATGGATTTTGAGTGCACTTATCACATGTGCCCTCACCGGAATTGGTATAAGAATTTCCAGGAAACCAATGATGGAATGGTTTTCTTGGGGAATAACACTTCTTGCCGAGTGAGGGGGATAGGAGACATCCAGTTAAGGATGTTAGATGGAGTCACAAGGCTTCTGCGGAATGTGAGGTATCTTCCGGATTCGAAGAGGAATTTGATCTCATCGGGGTAGCTAGATTCCATGGGGTATACATACAAAACAGAGGGAGGAAAGATCAAGGTGACCAAGGGATCTTTGATAGTGATCAAAGCAACAATAAAAGATGGACTCTATGAGATGATCGGAGAGACAAAAATCAAGGATCAAGCAGCAAGCTTGATGGCTGAGATGGATAAGGCAGCCCTTTAGCACACTCACTTGGAACATATGAGCAAAAGGGCCTGCAAGTTCTCAGCAAGGATGTTCTACTTGGTGGTGACAAAGTAGAGAAATTGGATTTTTGCAAGTGTTACATTCTTGGGAAGCAACACCGGGTCAGCTTCAATATCGGAGTGCACAAGTCTAAGGGCATTCTTGACTATATTCATTCGGACCTTTAGGGACCAGCAAGAACACCAACACATGGAGGTAACTTTTACTTTATGTCTTTAATTGATGATTATTCAAGAAAGGATTGGGTTTATTTGCTTAAAAATATATCAGATGGTTTGAATAAATTTGTGGTGTGGAAAAAGTTGTTGGAGACTCAAACGGGTAGGGTAGTTAAGGCTTTACGAACCGATAATGGCTTAGAATTTTGTAATAAGGATTTTGATAAATTTTGTGAATTAAATGGCATTCTAAGACATAGAACAGTTGTAAAAACACCTCAGCAAAATGGAGTTGCTGAGAGCATGAATAGGACCGTTATGAAAAATGTTAGGTGTATGTTAATAGGATCCGGATTACCAAAATATTTTTGGGAGGAAGTTGTGTCTACTGCTGCATACTTGGTAAATAGATCACCCTCTAGAGCTTTAGAGCTCAAGACTCCTATGGAGATGTGTAGTGGAAAACCCCCTGAGTTGAGCAACCTTAGGACTTTTGGGTGTGCTGCATTTACACATCAAAAGGATGATAAACTTAACCCAAGGTCTAAAAAATGTGTTCTAGGGTATGGTGATGAGGTTAAGGGGTATAGGTTGTGGTCCTTAGAACCGAAAGGAATGAAACTCATAATAAGTAGAGAAGTTATTTTTAATGAATTTTTAGTTCCCTATTTGGAGAAAACTAACCCTACAAGGACTAGTGAGCAAACCAGCCTGGAATTTATGGAGGATCGCATCAAGGAAAATTCAGTTTAGGTAGAGCAAGGAAGGCAAGAGGGTTCGGACCAGGTAGAGCCCATTAATGAAGGCCATGCTCGAGATACTCAAAAGGAGGCTGAACTGGAAGGGGATGATGGAGCAAGTCAGAACGACTACCAGCTCATAAGAGATCGAGAAAGGAGGGTGCTCAGACCACCTTTGAGATATAGGTTTGCAGATGCTAATATAGCAGCTCCTTGTTTAGAATGAGGGATGGTTGAACCATAAACTTACATGGAAGCCATGGAATGTAAGGAGTCGTCAAAGTGGCAGCTAGCTATGGAGAAAGAAATGGATTCTTTGAGGAAGAACAACTCTTGGGAATTGGTGCCCAAACCAGAAAAACAGAGAGTTGTGGATTGTAAGTGCACTTACAAGATCAAAGAAGGGAACTCTCTAGGGAATGAAGTCTGAAATAAGGCTAGGCTGGTGGTGAAGGGGTTCACACAAAGAGGAGGCATAAATTTCACAGAAACCTTCTCACCTAGACACAAGGTGGATGAAGTGGTGATTATCCTCGTCTATGTCGATGATATGTTGTTGGTTGATAACAGCAGGGACAGGATAGAAAGGTTGACATCTCAACTCAGTGAGGAGTTCGAGAGGAAGGATCTTAGCCTTACACAAAAGATCTTTGAGAAGAATTTGGGAAAGAGAGAGAAACAGATTGAAGATTTCTCAGACTTCCGACATAGAAAAGATGATATCTAAGTTCTCTATGGAGGATAGCAAACTAGTGAAGGTTCCCCTTGCTGGTCATTTCAAGTTCTCCAGCAATCAATGTCTGAGATCAAAGGTGGAGAAGAAGGAAATGGAAAAGGTCCCTTACTTTAGTGCGGTTGGTTCAGTTATGTTCACCATGGTAAGTACTAGACCTAATATTGCTCATGCAATAAGTGTGCTCAGCAGGTTTATGAGTAATCCCAGAAAGGAGCATTGGCTTGGGATGAAGTGGTTGTTGAGGTACTTGTAGGGAAGCCCAGAAGTAGGGCTGATTTATAAGAAGAGGGGTAAGTCCATCTGTCTTGAGGGTTATGCGGATTCGGACTATGGAGCAGACCGGGATAAAAGAAGATCGATTACCTCCTACTTCTTCAACTTGAACGGATGTTATATAAGTTGGAAAGCTCAGTTGCAGCTGGTGGTAGCACTCTTAACAACTGAGGTTGAGTACATAACGGCAACGGAAGCCATTAAGGAGGCTATATGGTGCAAAGGGTTGTTGGAAGAGTTGAAGGTCCTGAAAGAGCAGGTGGTGGTGTATTTGGATAGCCAAAGTGTGTTACACTTATGTAAGAATTCGGTGTTCCATGAGAAGATAAAGCACATGGATGTTCGGTATCATTTCATTTGGGAAAATGTTACGGAAGGATGCATTCATGTGGACAAGGTAGCCACGGAGGAAAATCCTGCAGATTTAGGCACCAAGGTTCTACCTCTAAGTAAGTTTAATCATTGCCTTGGACTTCTTAGGATTGGAGTTGATTGATATGGTGACTGAAGTTGAGTTTGGATCCTAAGTTCTCTGCACAATGGCTTTGGGTTAATCTCTTAGACAAAGGTAGAGATTGTTGGTCTTTGTCTAAGGATTAAACGGGAGTTGAAATTCATCGTCAGGTCAAGCTGTGCGCTGTGGCCCAGGTGGTGTGCACCACGACCACCAGCAAAGAAGAAGACCTGGAGGAGGTGTGCGTCGTGGCTCAGTCTCCCCCATGCCGCGGTGCCTAGAAAGGATGAAGAGGGTGCACTGGTCCGCACCACAGCCCAGCCCTTCCAAGCCTCAGCACGAAGCTCCAAGCCTCAGCACGCCCTATTCCAAGCCTCAGCATGAGGCACACCTGATGCTTATGTTTCAGCCTTTCAAATGGTGCGTGAGGCATGGTCAAAATGCACATGATTGATGAGGGGCTATGAATGATTGGTTCTCAAGATCTAAGGGTGGAGATTGACCTTCAAGATAGGTTCAAGAAGTGGTGCACTATATAAAGGGTCACCTAGCTTCAATCTCAACATAATAACACGATTTGCAAACACAAGTGATCATCATACAAGAGAATTCAAATGCAAGTATGAGAGTGCAAAGACACAAAACACATGAGAGGCACTAGAATAGTTCTCAAAAGAGAGGCTGGTTGTAAAGAGAAAGTAGTATAGATTGTGGGTAGAGGGCTTTGTAATAGTTCAAATCACTTTCTTTTTTCTCTTCTTTGGTTCTTCAAGATCTTGAGATTCTTGGAGAGGAGTTGCTATAAATGGTAATAACTTATTGGTTTAGTGCAGAGAGTTCGGAGGAACTCACGGGGACGTAGGCTATTGCCGAACCTCGATAACAAATTGCTGTGTTCTTTCCTTTCTTTAATTTCTGTTTCTATTTCTTTTCATTACAAGTTATTCTAGACTTGGGTGTTCGAAAGATCACCACTTGGTCATCTCAAGGTGATTTCCCAACAATCTATAAGAATTTTTTATGATTATTATTTTATTTTATTCAGGGTGGCCAACCAAATGAAATTATCTATTGCTAGGTTAAAAATCTTGATCCGTAAGTGTCTTGAATTTCTAATCAATGGTAGCAATTAGTAATCACTGATGATGAGATATTTTCGTGTGATTATTATATAGAACATAACTCAAGATAAACCGAGCTTATGCGTTTGTTTCTTGGACCAACCTATCTTTCTTAACCTAATGCTTCTATTAAATTAAATTTAGAGAGCTTATTCTAGGTTATTTAATAGATAATGATTACGTAAAGAGCTTGTTTTACTTAACGACAAACTAAGGAAAGATTGTGGTAATAAAGCTTATTATTATCTACGGTTGGTAATTATATTAAGAATTTGGGGATAACTCTGATATTGATTCATCATTTCATGTCTAGTGGTGGAGAATGATCATTTGACCAGTGTTTTCATTATTGTTACAAAGTTTATTCCATTTTGAATCATACTTTAGTTGTCTTTCATTATTCGTAATTTCTAGTTAATCATTTTATAAAAAACCCAATTAGTTTATTGAGTTTTTTGAATTTAATTTAGTTTAGAAATTATTTAGTTTAATTATTTATATTTTTTTTCTTTTAACAATTAACTGTTTAATTGAATTAATTTACAATCCTTTGTGGGAAATGATCTTTGCTTTCCTCTATATTTTATACTATACTTTTTAGAGCAAAGAATTAATTTACATGTCTGTTTTTTGGCATGCCAAATTTTGGCGCCATTATTGAGGATTATTAAATTAATTCATTAAATTGCGTATTTGTTAATTTTTATTTTTATTTTTTAGTTTGTTTTTAGTTTTTGCTTTTGGTTTTCTTAGTTTGTTTTTCTTCTTTTTCAGGTAAATTTGAATGTATCAGAGTCCCTATAACTTGAGATCAAAAGGACCCATCTCATAAACATTTGATCGAGTAGTCCACACCGCCCTCCTATCTAGTTCGTCAAGCGACTCATCAGCTAATTCAGACTACTCTGATTACGAGGAGATGGCACCAAATAACCGAACACTTAAGGGGTTGGCGGCACTGAACATTGATCAACAACCATTATGTATTGAGTATCCTACTCCGGAGGTTTCTTTTGAACTCAAATCGGGAATGATTCATCTCCTGCCGACATTCCATGGTTTTGCAGGAGAACACCTAAATAAACATCTCAAGGAATTTCATGTGGTGTGTTCAAGCATGAAACTAACCAAAATTTCTGAAGAGCAAGTCAAGTTGAGAGCCTTTCCATTCTCTTTGGCTGATTCAGCAAATGAATGGCTCTACTATTTACCTTATAGCAATATAACCATATGGAATGATATGAAGATGCTATTTCTGGAGAAGTATTTCCCTTCATCAAAGGCTGCCAACATCAGGAAGGAAATATGTTGTATTCGGTAGTATAATGGAGAATCACTTTATGAATTCTGGGAGCATTTTAAGAAACTCTGTGCTAGCTGCCCTCACCACCAAATTAATTAACAACTCCTCATCCAATATTTCTATGAGGGATTAATGCCAATGGAAGAGGAGTATGATTGATGCTTCTAGTAGGGGAGCCTTAGTGGATAAAACATCGTAAGCTGCAAGGAATTTGATTGCAAACATGGCAGCTAACTCCCAATAGTTCAGTAGCCGGCATGAACCACCACCACCAATAAAGAAAGTGAATGAGGTAGGGACAACAACAATTGAGCAACAACTTGCCCACCTCACTTCACTAGTGCAAAAAATTGTTGTGGGGAACATGCAACATGCCAAACCATGTGGAGTTTGTTCGATGATAGGGCATTTAACTGACATGTGCCCAATTTTGCAAGAAAGCAACATGGAGCAAGCTAACGCTATGGGTGCATTTCCATGTCAACAAAGGCAGAGATATGACCCTTTCTCCAACACATACAATGCTGGATGGAGGGATTTTCCTAATTTTAGCTATAGGGGAAATCAACAAAATGTTCCAAATACCATTCTTAATCGGCCACCGGGGTTCAATCAACAAAGGATGCAACAGCCATTCCAAACTAAACCTCAACCCACTCCACAAAACTAAGGTACATCTCTGGAAGACATAGTAAAAGCCCTTACTACCAATACAATGCAATTCAACAGGAAACCAAGGCAAGTATGCAGAGTTTGGAGAATCAAATGAGTTAACTAGCTACAATAGTGGGTAAGTTAGAAGCATAAGGATCATGAAAACTCTCATCTCAGACTGTGGATAACCTAAGGGAGAATGCTAGTGCAGTCACATTGAAAAGTGGAAAGTCGCTTAAAACTTCACCACATACACTATCAGGCACGCCATCCACAAAGGAAGAACAAAAAAGGAAAGCTATTTTGGAGGAAGATGAAGGTGAACCATCCACTGATAATTTGTTATCCCCCAAGGTAAGTGCAAAAACGCCTAACTCTTCCTATGTTACTCCTCCACCTTTTCCCAGCCAGTTTACTAAATCTTAAAAAAAGGAGCAGGATAAGAAAATTCTGGAGACCTTTCGCAAGGTGGAGGTAAATATACCTTTTTTGGATACAATAAAGCAGGTGTCGCACTATGCCAAGTTCCTGAAAAAATTGTGCACCAATAAGCAAAAGCTAAAAAATAATGAGCAAATGAGTGTGGGGGAAAACATCTCAACAGTGTTACAAAGGAAGCTTCCACCCAAGTGCAAAGATCCAAGCACTTTCACCATTCCCTGCACAATCGGCAATACCAAGTTTCAAAAAGCTATGTTAGATTTAGGAGCATCAATTAATGTGATGCCTTATTCTATTTATACTTCTTTAAATCTTGGACCACTTGAGGAAACTGGTGTAATTATACAACTTGCTGACCATTCTAACACTTATCCAAAGGGAGTTGTAGAGGATGTTTTGGTGTAGGTAAATGAATTAGTTTTTTCGACGGATTTTTATCTTCTAGAGATGGAAGATGAGACATATCCAGACCCAACACTGATACTGCTAGGAAGACCATTCCTAAAAACTATACAGATAAAGATAGATGTTCGTGATGGGACTCTCACTATTGAATTCGATTGGGAAGTTATTAGTTTGAATACCTATGAGGCCATGAGATATCCTAGTGATTTACATTTTGTATTTGTAGTTGACATTATTGATTCTTTAGCATAACAGTTATTTAAGTTGACTGGCAAAGACGGTTTGGAGGTCACCATTAGTGAGCACTTAGAGATAGAAAATCCTAAGAGACCAGAACGAGAAGTATAAGTGAGTGAAGATGTAGAGGAAGTTGTGGCATTCTTGGAACCCCTACCACAAACAAGGTATGATGTTTTGTTCTTTGAATTACCCACATATAATGAGAAACTTTTACCTTCTGTGATACAGGCACCTAACTTGGAACTGAAACCCCTTTCAAAGCATCTTAAGTATGTTTACTTGGGTGAGAATGACACATTGCCCATGATCATTACTAAGAACCTCTCAGATTTACAAGAGAATAAGCTCATTCAAGTGCTTAAAGATCACAAGACAGCTATTGGTTGGACAATTACAGATATCAAAGGAATTAGCCCATCCATGTGCATGCATCGAATATTGCTAGAAGAGGGATCAAAACCTACCAGAAAGGCACAATGAAGATTAAACCCGCCTATGATGGAGGTGGTCAAAAAGGAAATATTAAAGCTCCTAGATGTGGGCGTAATTTACCCAATCTCGGATAGCAAATGGGTGAGTCTGGTACAAGTGGTTCTAAAGAAATTCAGGGTCACTATCGTCAAGAATGAGATAATGAGCTAGTTTTAACCTGTGTCCAAACCGGATGGCGAGTTTGCATCGACTACTAAAAACTCAACTCGGCAACTCGCAAAGACCACTTTCCTCTGCCGTTCATCGATCAAATGCTTAAAAGGTTAGCCGGTCATTCTTAGTACTGTTTCCTTGATGGTTATTCAGGCTATAACCAAATTGTGATCGCACCAGAAGTCCAAGAGAAGACAACATTCACTTGTCCATTTGGTACATTTGCCTACCGATGTATGCCTTTTGGTCTTTGCAATGCTCCAGTGACTTTCCAACAGTGTATGACTAGTATTTTTTTGGAATATGTTAAGAAAATCATAGAGGTATTTATGGATGATTTTAGTGTCTATAGTGATTCTTTTGATAAATGTCTTAATAACCTTACACTCGTTCTTAAACATTGCATGGAAACTAACCTTGTATTAAACTGGGAAAATGCCATTTTATGGTAGATCAAGGTATAGTATTGGGATATGTTATATCTTCTAGAGGTATTGAGGTTGATAAATCTAAGATTGATCTTGTTCGTTCCTTATCACCTCCCACTAGTATGAGGGAGATTCGCTCTTTTCTTGGTCATGTAGGATTTTATCGTAGGTTTATCAAGGATTTTTTCGAGATAGCATTGTCCTTGTATAAGTTGCTTCAAAAGGATGTGGTTTTTGAGTTTGATGAGAAGTGCAAAGAAGCATTTGAAAAACTGAAGAAGCTCTTGAATTCGGCTCTTGTCATCAAACTATCTAACTAGAACCTCCCATTTAAGATCATGTACGACAACAATGACTATATGGGTGTTATTTTAGGACAATGAGTGGGAAAGCTTCCCCATGCCATCTACTATGCATCTCAAACATTAAATGATGCCTAACTTAACTATTCCACAATTGAAAAAAAGCTTTTGGCGGTTATTTTTGCTTTAGAAAAATTTCGTTCTTACTTGATTGATACGAAGGTAATCGTTTATTCTGATCATGCAACTCTTACGTACTTGCTGAATAAGAAGGATGTTAAGCTACACCTCATCCGATGGATACTTCTCTTACAAGAATTCGATTTAGAGATTAAAACAATAGAAGTAGTGAAAATATGGTTACGGATCATCTAAGTTACTTTATTCATGATGAAGATGCCCTACCACTGCATGAGAATTTTTTGGATGAGTGATTATTTTCAATTGGACTGATAGCCCCTTGGTACACAGTTATTATCAATTACTTGGCTACCTAGAAGCTACCGATAGATTTAACTCATGCTATGAAGGACAAGAATAAAGTGGATGCAAAGTACTATGTGTGGGATGATCCATTTCTATGGAAGCACTGCTCTGATCAATTGATAAGAAAGTGTGTACTCGAATCTAAATTCTCTTATATTTTTACCTTCTGTCATTCTTATGCACTTGGGGGACACTTTGGACCTAAGAGAACTGCACTCAAGGTGCTTAATTGTGGTTTTTATTGGCCTTTGTTGTTTAAGGATGCATACCCCTTTTGCAAGTCATGTGATCGTTGTCAAAGAATAGGTAACTTAGGTGCCTGGAACCAAATGCCACAAATCCCAATACTTTTTGTTGAGATTTTGATGTTTGGGGTATTGATTTCATAGGACCCTTCCCATCTTCTTTTGGTAATCTTTACATTTTACTTGCCATTGATTATGTCTCAAAATGGGTGGAAGCAAAGCCACTAAAACTAATGATTCTAAAGTTGTCGTAGATTTTGTAAAGTCTAACATCTTTTCAAGGTTTGGAACATTAAAGGCCATGATCAGTAACAGAGGTACACACTTTTGTAATCGGTTGGTCGAAGTATTATTGAAAAAGTATAACATCAAACACAAAGTATCCACAGTATATCATCCACAAACTAATGAGCAAGCTGAAGTGTCGAATCAAGAAGTGAAATCCATACTTGAAAAGACGGTCAACCAGAATAGAAAAGATTGGAGTTCACTCCTTGATGATGCACTTTGGGCTTATAGAACCACTTATAAGACACCCATCAGTATGTCTCCTTATCAGTTAGTCTATGGTAAGCCTTGTCATCTTCTGGTTGAATTAGAGCGTAAGACATTTTGGGCGGTAAAGTAATGCAACATGGAGATGGATGTCGTGGGTGAGCAAAGAAAACTCTAACTATAAGAACTTGAGGAGATACGAAATGATGCCTATGAGAGTGCAAGAACTTACAAGGAGAAAACTAAGGCATTCCACAATAGGATGATTGTGTGGAAAAACTTTAGCATTGGGCAAAAAGTCCTTTTATTCTACTCACACCTGAAGTTATTTCCCGGTAAGTTACGTTCCCGTTAGGTTGGACCTTTTATTGTTACTAATGTTTTTCCTCACAGTGCAGTTTCAATCAAGAGTTTAAAAACCGACAAGGTCTTTAATGTGAATGGGCATAGAACGAAGCCTTACTATGAGTAATTTGAGATGCATGATGTAGAGGATGTATCACTCTTTGAACCAACATATATTGATGACTACAAAAGGGGTACACATAAGGCTGACGACACTAAACCAAACACTAACTAGAAGGCAACCCTATTTTGTTTTGTTTTTATTTTTGTTTTTATTTTTCATTTATTTCATTTAGTTTTTAGTTTTTAGTTTGGTTCAGTTTATTTTATATTTCATAGCAATGAGGACATTGCCCAATTTAGGTTGGGCGTGGATGATGTATTGCTATATTTTCATTATTTTTTAAGCTTTTTATTTTATTTTTGTTTTTAGTTTCATTTTCCTTAGAATTCTATTTTTTTAAAATTAAATTAAATGAATTAAATAAAAAAGAAAGACTAAGTTTGATGTTTGTGTTGATTCATATGGTCAATGATGGTATATAAGGTAGCATTTGTATGTAGTTTTCAATTGAGTTGGATTTTACATGAGTTTAAGAGTGGGTTACTTGTGTAGTCTGCAATTGTTTG
This sequence comes from Bretschneidera sinensis, assembly GCA_023935145.1. Lineage (NCBI taxonomy): Eukaryota > Viridiplantae > Streptophyta > Magnoliopsida > Brassicales > Akaniaceae > Bretschneidera > Bretschneidera sinensis. The sequence continues at coordinate 57,663,590 of CM043700.1, read as the reverse complement.
AGAACTATTCCTAAATATGATTGTTAGGATTGATAGTCTTTGGATGCTCAGAGAAGCTTTATGTGGATTTTGGTTTTATAATTGATCTCAACTGACTCTAGAATCTATTTGATGATTACTCGAGGTGAAATCCTAGGATTCACACCATTAGGGAGATGATTTAGGCCATTGTTGGATCGTTTGAGCCTTTCTAGCCTACCTTTTTTCATTTTGACTACTAGTCACCCCTTTGAGCCATAATAAGAGACTATGTTTTTCTTGTTTTTAACCCATTATAACCTACCCCCTTTTGACTTAAAAGTTACCTTTAAGAGGACCTAAATGCACACATTAAAATAAAGCATAAAGGGAGTTAGGAAATGAGTTGATTTTGAATACTACCACAACCCAAGTTATGAAAGATGATAGGTTGGGGGTTGTGATAAGTTATCAAGGAGTAGATGGCAAAAAAAAATAAACGAAAAAATGCATGAATGAAAATACATGGTTTGCTAGAAATTTGGAATGGTTAAAAAGAGAAGAAAAAATGGCTTGGTTAAAAAGATGAGTTCAATGATCAAGGAAAGTTAATATTTAGGAATAGAGGCTCCTAGTGCTTTAAGGTTGTGCTTCAAATAAGGTCCTCATACTTTTTTGAATACTATCCTTCATTTGTAGCCATTACCCTAGCCTAACATTACAAGCTTGATAAAGTCCTTTTGATCCCAAATGGTGTGACAATCTCACATTAGTGGAGAGTATTTTTGAAAAAATAGGCCTATGGAGTTTGATACACATATTTCGAGATCATGGTTAATACTTGTCCACATAACACAATCCGAGAAATAAAACTAATCTTCCTAAATAATCTTGCAAATGAAGTGGTAGAGATTGATGGCAAAAGTATGAATGGACTCGTGAATCTAACTCTTAAATTTGTGTGATATCTGACGATACTGTTAATTATATTCTCTTTGCAATCTTATTAGACAGGATTATGAATCAACCTAGGATTAAGCTTAATTCTTTCAAGTTTTTGTGGGTATCACCACTGGAAGCCCTCACGAGACTATACTCGTCCTATTTGGGCCAGCGATAGGTTTAAAGGCTTGTAGCATTTGCTACATGCAACTGTGCAATCGACGAAAGTGATTTATCTTAGTTTAGGAGTACTTTTGATTTTTGGTTTTGGTTGGAGGTAATTTTTAAACGCTTGATGTTGCGCGTTTATCTACCTAAATAAATAAGCAAATAATCACACTTGTTTTACTTGCAAGTGCACAAGGTCAACAGTGTAGTATAGTGTGCGAATGCAAGATCATCTCCACAGGGATTGGTAAAGTTTGATTTAGAATTAGTTTCGAAATAATGAAATAAAAACAAGAGAAATAAATATTGAGTTTGAAATAATAAAGATAAAGGCGTAGAGACTTGATATCCACCACTAATTATGCTACCACAACAAAATAGTATGCCAATGCTTTATTCATGTCATGAATACCTGATGGTTGTCAACCTAAGGGCATGGTATCTACTCCTTAAGCAATTGATCTCCCTAAGCAACGAGTTAGGCATGGTATCTACTCTAATTTTTTTCTCTCTCAAGGGATTCAACCTGGTGTATGCTGAGTTGTTCCTTAAGAGAGCATAGGATCTGTGAAAATTGACAACCACACGGGACCTAGGGCATGGTATCTACTCCCGGTTTCCCATGTTGACTAACCCAAAAATCCGGTGCGGATATCTTTTGTTACTAATGTCAGACCCAGGACTCGGTCATCCAAATTGATCTAACTAACAAATCCATACCACATGCACATATTGATCAGACATATACATATGAGGAATTTAAATAAAAGCAGGTATTAATCAAGTTAAGCAGCAAAACATAAATATCGCAAAGGCACCAATACTAATTATTGAATAAACATAATTAGGGCTTCAACCAAGCCCTTACTAAGAATTTAATTACACATAATAAAATAAAAAGGAAAGAAGAAACTCGAGAGAAGAGTCGTCAATTCCTCTCCACGGTCTCCTTCTCCAAGCTAAAGCAAAAAATAAAAGAAGGGATAAAAGAAGTGATCCCCCCCAAGAGGTGATGCCTTTTGTGTGTGATTTACAAGTGTATTTATAGGTCTTTGAGAAGTCCTAAGAGGCTCATAAGTTCCTAAACTTTCATAAAACACAAAACTCCTTTATTTCCAAAATAGGGTTATTTCCAAAACAGGGTTCTGCAGTTTACTGTTCACGCCCGTACATGTGCACTTGATCGCATATGTGGTGCGCTCGATCACACAGAGGAGTGCGCTCGAGCGCACTCTAGCCAGCAGCTGCTTCAGAATTTTCAGATTTCTTCCTTTAAGTGCCAAAAATGCTTCTTTTTCTCCAAGACCCTATAAAAACGTGTGAAACACAAAAGTGAAGTAAAATGAACTAAATTAACATAACTAATGACCTAACAAATGTAACTAGGGGGCTTAAATATGAATATTTAAGCACGTATCACACCCCCAAACTTAGATATTGCTAGCCCCTTAGCAATACAAACTAAAAACTAAATGAAGAACGAAATTAAAGATAAATTCATTTCCATGATACTCAAAAATTTGGGTTGTGCATAAAACGATGATAACCTTTCATGGGTAAGCTTAAAATAAAAACACATTTTGGATTGTAAGAGGACTTTCAAAAGTTTTATGCTACTCACCTAAGGTTGGCTTAAGGCATCGCAAGTTCGATTTGTGTGTGATGAATCAGCACATATAAGATGGGGCTTCCATATAATTTTAGTGGATAGTGTTTCGGTGCCAAACTTTTATCGAATTTCTTGTTAAAAAGAACAAAATGGCATAATACTTACTTCTCTTTTTCTCTTCTCTTTTATCATGCGATCTTTGCCATGTTGAGTTCCATCGAGCTTTCTATTTGACCCTTGTAACGAGCGTTTGGCCAATGACTCCCAAACCAGATGGTTTTAGGGCATTAGGTGTAAAGACACCCCTAAGGACTTACTAACTCGAGTCAAAAAGGCTACGGAACTAACAGGTTGTTTTATGCTTCTTAAAGAAATTTCCACCTTTTGACTTGAACGCTCAATGCTTACTGAGGTAAGAGGCCCAGTTACTCAGTGGAAATTTGATTTTTGGAAGCTTTTTTCTTCTTCTTTTTTTCTTTCTATTTTATGTATGATGAACATATTTTTCTTTCTTTTTCTTATGCCAAAGGGTTCTTTTAAACAAGTTATCCGATTATAGTTTAGGTTATGGAAACATATACAAGAGAATTATAAGTCATACCCCACACAAATGCGTGCTAAATGTGCTCATGCAAATTTGGATCAAACTCATGAATTCTTAGGTGCCTTGAGGTAAGTACTAAACTTTGTAAAACTCCTATTGCAAGAATATGTGTTCTAGCTTTTAAGCTTACTAATGAAGTGTTATCAAATTTTTAAATTAACCAAAATTTTTGTTTATCAAAAGAACATGCATTTATCTTCCTAAAAAACTGGGACTTAGTGTGTGCATGTGTTTCAAGTGCGTGTCTGATAGTATCTAGTATCTCCCACTACCCCCAAACTTAAAATAAACATTGTCCCCAATGTGTGTGGCATGGAAAGATCTGATCTGGGAGATGGAGAACTAGCTAGGTCGGTATGGCTCATAGCGTACCCCCAAACTTGAACGGATGCACACATTGTCCCTAAAAAAGAAAAACTAACGTAATACGGGAAAACAAGAAGTAATAAAAATAAATAAATAACAATAAATATGTAAAATAATAAAAATAAAAGGATAAGCTGTAGGGTGCCTCCCATGAGCGCTAAGTTTAACGTCTTCAGCTGGACCAAACTTTATTTTTCCCCAAAACTAAGAGTGGCAGCAGCTAGCATAGGAAGTGTCTTATTCTCTCCCATATAAGCATAAGATAAGTGCTCGGGCAACTGCTTGAATTCCAAGTTAGGTGCCTGTACAATAAAAGGGGGAAGAATAGTATTAGTAGGCCCAAGAATTTCAAATGGATCAGTGTACTTACTTGGAGGCTTTGGAAAGGCCTCTAGAAGGTGCATAGTTTCAATGATGTCATCAGTAACATCCTTGCATTTTGGCTCAATATCTGATATTGGAATACTATAGGTAAGAGTAGTTTTTACTGGATCAACGTGATGGACCTGAAAAGCTTCCTCAATAACACTTTGCGTCATGCATATATTAAAACATTTTTTATTATCTGGGGGTAATTTTAATGCGTTATATCTTTTGATTTCAACCTTCTCACTATTCACCTTCTCCATCTCACTTACCTTGGATGTGGATGCTTGTGTAGGCTCATCAGTTTTGATAATCTTACCATTTGTTACAGTTGTCATGGCATTTAGTTGCTGATGTCCTCTTGGAGTAGGTAGTGGTTGGACTGGAAGTTCACCCAACTTTCTTTCACTTAGCTCCTTAGCCAATTGACTCATTTGTTCCTCGAGTCTTTGAATGGCTTGCTCATATTTTGTAGTGGTTTGTCGTTGCTCAATCATGAACTGTTCTTGTGAAGTCATCAGTTGCCTCATAAGATTCTCTAGGTAACTATTTTCTGATTTCGACACTAGTTGGGCTGCTGGTTGGAAGTGTCGTTGATGTCCTTGAAGATTCAAAGCATTTTGAGTGTTGCTCCATGAGAGGTTGGGGTGGTTCTGCCATCCAGGATTGTAGGTATTTGCATATGCACTGTTCAGTCCCTCATAATTTTCTTGTTCTTGATCTGTAGTTGAATACAGAGGACAAGTATAAGTATTATGATCAAAATGAGAGCATATAGCACATACCTGGCGTTGTGTAGCTTATGGACTAGGTAAGTTGTTCTGATCAGCTATGGCTTTTATGAGCATGTCTAGCTTTCTTTCCATAGCAGCCATCTGATTCGAAGATCCATCATTGAAGCTCACCTCATACATACATTTGCTTTTAATTCCTTGTCTATCTCTCGAGGAGAATTGTTGGGTGTGCTCACTTAATGTCTCAAACAACTCCATGGTTTCTTGTCTAGTCTTCTCCATCAGCATACCTCCACAATCAGAATCCACTATACCTTGATTTATGCCACTCAAACCTTCATAGAAAGCTAGGACCAGCTCATCTTGAGGTAAGTTGTGATATGGACATTTGAGTAGCAGCTCATTAAAGTGTCCCCATGCCTCGAAGAAAAGGTCTTCATCCCTCTATTGGAAGGATTGAATCTCCTTCCTCATCTGCCTTGCCTTTTGGGCTGGAAAAAATTTCCTTAGAAATCTATTGGATAGCTCTTCCCAAGTATGGATGGAATCTGCAGGCAATGAATGATACCACATTTTAGCATTATCTTTTAATGAAAAAGGGAAAAGAATTAACCTGATTCCCTCTTGATCTAAGCCCCGAATATGCTGGAACTTGTAGAGATCACAGAATTCTCGAAGGTGCAAGTGTGGATCCTCAGCAGGTGTACCCCTAAAATGAGTCAAGGCACTAAGTATTTGCGGAGATATGTAATAATTTTCTTCCACCTTAGGTTGATATGCAATGTATGAAGGATGGTTGAGGTTCTGTGGAATGAAGGCTTGCTTTATAGGTCTCTGTTCTGGTGGCAGTTGGTTGTAAAGCTGTTCCATTAGTGCTTCACCCTCAAATTCTTCTTCTCTCTCCTCGAAGTTGTTTCTAGGCCTCTTTCGAATGATCTGCTCACTTTCTATATCAAGTGAAAGGGTGGTTGGGTTCCTCACTCGAAGTCCTTGCATGAATCAACAGGAATACCTTAGTGCAGCAGCTTCAGTACTGCTGCTCGGGTAGTCTCTGGACTATTTGCGCTCGAGCACTCCAAGCACTGCGCTCGATCGCACTTAAGTTTGCGCTCGATCACAGTGCCAGAATTAGCACTGATGCACACCTGAAACAAAAAGCAAGAAAATAACAAAAACGAAGAATTAAGTTAGATAGTTGATGAAAATAAAATAAAACAAAATAGATTAAGAAAAATATTTAATGAAAAATAAGAAAATAAAATTGAACAAAATAAGAAAAATAAACGGGAAATAATTCTAAACAGAAATTTAGCACAATCCCCGGCAACGGCGCTAAAAACTTGTTGCGCGTTTATCTACCTAAATAAATAAGCAAATAATCGCACTTGTTTTACTTGCAAGTGCACAAGGTCAACAGTGTAGTATAGTGTGCGAATGCAAGATCATCTCCACAGGGATTGGTAAAGTTCGATTTAGAATTAGTTTCGAAATAATGAAATAAAAACAAGAGAAATAAATAATGAGTTTGAAATAATAAAGATAAAGGCGTAGGGACTTGATATCCACCACTAATTATGCTACCACAACAAAATAGTATGCCAATGCTTTACTCATGTCATGAATACCTAATGGTTGTCAACCTAAGGGCATGGTATCTACTCCTTAAGCTATTGATCTCCCTAAGCAACGAGTTAGGCATGGTATCTACTCTAACTCTTTTCTCTCTCAAGGGATTCAACCTGGTGTATGCTGAGTTGTTCCTTAAGAGAGCATAAGATCTGTGGAAATCGACAACCACACGGGACCTAGGGCATGGTATCTACTCCCGGTTTCCCATGTTGACTAACCCAAAAATCCGGTGTGGATATCTTTTGTTACTAATGTCAGACCCAGGACTCGGTCATCCAAATTGATCTAACTAACAAGTCCATACCACATGCACATATTGATCAGACATATACATATGAGGAATTTAAATAAAAGCAGGTATTAATCAAGTTAAGCAGCAAAACATAAATATCGCAAAGGCACCAATACTAATTATTGAATAAACATAATTAGGGCTTCAAACAAGCCCTTACTAAGAATTTAATTACACATAATAAAATAAAAAGGAAAGAAGAAACCCGAGAGAAGAGTCGTTAATTCCTCTCCACGGTCTCCTTCTCCAAGCTAAAGCAAAAGATAAAAGAAGGGATAAAAGAAGTGATCCCCCCAAGAGGTGATGCCTTTTGTGTGTGATTTACAAGTGTATTTATAGGTCTTTGGGAAGTCCTAAGAGGCTCATGAGTTCCTAAACTTTCCTAAAACACAAAACTCCTTTATTTCCAAAATAAGGTTATTTCCAAAACAGGGTTCTGCAGTTTACTGTTTACGCCCGTACATGTGCGCTCGATCGCATATATGGTGCGCTCGATCGCAATACTGCGCTCGATCGCACAAAGGAGTGCGCTCGAGCGCACTCTAGCCAGCAGCTGTTTCAGGATTTTCAGATTTTTTCATTTAAGTGCCAAAAATGCTTCTTTTTCTCCAAGACCCTATAAAAACGTGTAAAACACAAAAGTGAAGTAAAATGAACTAAATTAACATAACTAATAACCTAACAAATGTAAATAAGGGGGCTTAAATATGAATATTTAAGCACGTATCACTTGACTTGCTAGGGGCTAGTAAGGAGCTAGTTAGAGGTTGTGATGAGTACTTGAAAATACTCTAAAACTAAGTGATTTATCAGTATTATTTGTGGGAAATTAGGTTTAAATCTTACATTTTTACTAAATTGTCTTAAAAATGTGTTTTTCGGAATCACAAGTATTTTTGGTGCATTTTCAGTTCATAGGTGCTTAAAAATAATATTTGGATGAAAAAATAATATTGGCAAGAAGATCTGGAACGTCTGGGATCAAAAGGTTTGAAAATCGGAGTCGGAATGAGAGAGATGACGTTGTTTTATCAAAGGAAAATAGCTGAATTCGAAGAAGGTGTGCTGCAGCATAGGTTTTGCATGCTGCAGCTGTCAATTCCTTGGAGTTTGGCTAAGGATGTCTACTGACACGAACCGCGGCATACTTTTCTTAGGTCGTGGCCCACATAGCTAGAGAGGGTAATAAAAAAAATCATAATGAATATTGTGAGCCTCCATGTATATACCAGTTTTACTTGTGCTACACTTTTTCCTATTTTATGTCATATTTCCTTTAGTTACTTTCCTATTTCATGTTTTC